>JALIZF010001747.1:335000-477500 GCA_029948255.1 Telmatactis stephensoni
AGAAAGAAGGCGTAGAAGAAGACAATGGAAATAAAGAAATTGGATTAACCTAAAAACACATGCATGGGAAAAACAAGCCTATTGTAAATACTGCGAGATTTGTACGTCTATAAGTTACACTAGTTTTCAGCTTTTATTTAGTCGCGCTATTGAAACAAATGGTCTATTCTCACAAGTTCGATAGTAAGAAATGATAGCATCGAGTGGTATCTAGATTAGGTCTAGACACGTATGTAGTCCGATAACTGACAAGAGGAACACATCTTTGATCTAGTATAGATTATATTGTCGTAAGGCAACAGGAACGGATGGCTAGAGACGCTTCTCTTACGAGAGCTTTCCATGTGTGTATCCAGTGAACAAAGGCGGGCAAATATCGTGCACGTAAATTTACAATTCTCCTTAATTAGCACTCAGTACAAACAAAACACATCAATCCAACATTGGGTAAAACTCCGTACACCTTTTTTGTGAATCGTGACTAGGGCTTTATACTTTTTCGTGGAACGTGGTTCAAGTTTTTATTTCATCTTGATTCGTGATTTCCAAGTCAAATCTTTTTCAATAGACGTATGCAAGAAACCCACTGTTGACTTATTGACTCGTGAAAGGGCCAAGTAACTTTACGTGAATGAATTTTGCAAAAGGGACCCTGCTACTTTTTCGATCTGTAAGTTGCATGTGTTGGATGATATTGGGCGAACCCCTAAAACCAACTTCCAATACCAAGAAATCTCCAGTAAGAAAATAAAGTTCTCATACTCAAGCCCTCTTTTATCATAAAAAGTTTAATCTCTCCCTTCCGTCAGCTTTTTTTTTCGAGTGTTGTCACTATCTTTACGACAAATCTAGAGTGTCTCAAAGTTCTTGCCTCTTATTATTTGTTAATAATATTTGTTAATAAAGGTCAATTTACACGATACAATTTTTGTGTACAACTTGTCGCATGCAACAACCCTACAACTTGCTTACAACTGTTGTGTGCGACAAGAACAAAGGATTGTAGGATTTTGAAACGTTTTAAAACCTTACAACAACAGTAAGCAAGTTGTATACACCTATTTCAAAAAAACGTTGTCGGACCAAAGACCCAAAGCATACGCGACTCACCTGAAAGGGAGTATGGGAAGAAATTATTTAACCAATAAAGCCACACAAATATCAAGACGACATCCACCTCACCGAGGCTTGCTATACCCTTATACAACACAGAACTTCATTTTTTGATGTCTAAAATCAATACCAAAGCCGAAAAATGAGTTACGTTTTGCATCTACCCATGCTCCCTTTCGGTCTAGTTGCGTGTGCTTTAGGTTTCTCGTCCGACAACCTTTTGTGAAATAGGTGTATAATAGACCTCAAGGAAAGCCAACTGAGACCAATTGTCATTGGTGTCCACGATCTCGAAGTTCGCGTGATCGACACGTGTGGAATGATCAAAACAATTGGGCAATCAATTGAGGTCTACTATCTCTATGAATCATTTTGGATTTTGCTTAAGAGATGATCACCTTCCTCGGTTAACTCTTTTGCTCCTGTATTTATATGCCTTCACTTAACAAAACAAAAAAAATATTGCAGAGAAATGGTCTGTCATGAGGTAGAACAGCCATCGTTTTGCCCTCAACTCAAGTCAAGACCGTTTTTGATAGGAATTATAATAACACAGATGTATTACCTCTATTTCCGTGACCATGTTTGATAACAGTACGCAAAGTAACAGCTTCGAACAAAAACGTCAATACAACAAAACCATATACTGACGTTAACATCCTATCGTCAAGCCACAGGAAACACGATTTTTTTCTAGTGAAAAGGTTTACACGATCCTGCGTGTAAATCTTTTACTTTGACTAATTCTGCCACTTGTTTTGTATACAAATCTCACTCCCACTCTCTTTATAACTCAGTTCTCCCACTTTCCCTATAACTTAATTCTTCCCTTGTTCTGTATACAACTGAATGAACGTGACGATTTCTTTTTGCGCTAGAACGGATACGCTATGCCAGGACGGAGTGGCATGCATTTGCACAGCTGAGAAAGCTAAAAGAAATATACTCATCTCAAGTATCTGCTGAAACGTCTTTAATGGATCATAGAAATTTCAAGGGCTTTCTTTGTAGCTGAGAATACAACAATTTACAGCTTTTAACAACGTAACGTTCTTTAATTGATGAAAATCTAGTCTCAACTCGATACAGTAATGTATTTTCACTACCCCCTCCCCCAAGCCCTCACGCTATCAAGCCAATCGATGAAAACGTATTTGCGTTACTTTTTTGTCGAATACTGCTGACCATAAACATCATTCCTTGTTCTCGCATGTCCATAGTGTCTTGTGTCATGGGGACAGCTGATATTTAGAATTTAGTTGCCTTTTGTAGTAAGATTCAAAATCAACTACAAAGGGTTTCCCTAATACCCTTGATTCTTCTTGGACTTTATTGGATCTACAAACAGCCAAATAAAAGGAATTCGTAAACATTTTATGATTTGTGTTACACAACGGTTTTAAGCTAAGTTAATATTAGTAATAATTAATGATTTGTTGTTTGGCTAGTCACGTTACAGCGTTTCAGCTTGTATAAGTCTAGAATAGAATTTCAAGTTAAAGTAGGATTTTGAGCGGCTCGGCAAGTTCAAGGTTGGGCATGCGGTAACGTGTGGCGTACGCAGGTTGTCCGGGAATTTAGAATATTGCTATGCCACGTCCCTGCATATCCTTCCTGGTAAATGCTAAAATCCGTATTAGCGATTGTTTAGTCAACAGGTCAACTGGCAAGGCAAGGATGAATTTCGGCAAGGCTGCTTCCGTTTTTCGGCAAGGCAAGGATAAATTTTCGCGTGTAAACAGTAGTGTTCGGCCTTGCTGATCTACATTTTAGATTTCGGACTAGGTGTCGACGAGGCCCCTTTTGCGACAAAAACGGCACCTTGCCAAATTGCACACGTGTAAACACAGGTAACCCAAGCTCTGTGTCAGTGAACTATAAGAGAATGTATGGGGTTTTTCAATACAACATTTTCAATAGAAATATTCGAATAAAATTTAACTTTCTTACACGTTGTCTTTGTGTGTCCTTTGGGGATGTCTATATCGAGTTTTGGTAATTTTCGCCCCCCTTGCAATAGGGATTGGGAAGGTTGGACGCTCAAGGGCCTAACTCGATTCCAATCCCGGCCACTTCGGACGCATTTTTTTTCACGAAAAACAATTCCGATCAAGAAACCACTTGGCAGAGCCATGAAGGAGTTGTTTAACAATCAATCCATACCAATTTCTTCAAGCCACCTCGCGGTATCGAGCTGCGAGCCCTCCCAACGTTTACCGAAACGACTAGCAAAACCGCCATTTTATCCCTGAAATCAAAGGCTGGAACAGAAAAGCCGTTAGACATGCGAAAGGGCCTGGGAACGATTACAAATTTAAACACTTCCGGGAGGGCCGTGAGTGAATTCCGACCCTGAATCACCAATGAAGCCCTACCCGGTGCGAAATTATTTTTCTAACGCCTATTGTATTTCTAGTCCAATCACCGAACGAGAACAGTCCAGCTAGCAGCTGGGGAAACTCTCTCGAGAATGAATGGACTGGCTTTTTTCCCGCGCCTTTTTAAATAAGAATTTCTGATTAAAATGTTTTCAATTGAGCCGTGAGATTCATGTCTGTGGTAAATACTGGTAAATACGCTGAACGCTGAATTGAAATAATGTAATCTAACTACGAAATTATGAATAGGTAAGCTTAAGTGACTGATCGTTGATTCAGCTAGTGTAGAAGATGTGAAAAATATATTCGCAGGTTTTCCCCCTGTAGGTTGTCTTTCGACCAACAAGAGGTCTTAACAGCTGTGGACGGTGGCCACAATGTTTTAATAACGGGTCAAGCTGGAACAGGGAAATCGTTTCTTGTACGAGAGATTTTCCGAAGACTAGAAAGGGCTGGAATTAAGGTGTCCATCGTTTGTTCTAGTGGTATAGCTGGGACGGTGTACTCTGACCTGACAACAGGAGTAACAACTGTGCATTCTTTCTATGGCTTGAGGGCTGCAGATCTTCCTTCGGAAGCACTAATAGAAAGATCAACCCAAGACAACTTGTTATGCGAGAGGATCAAAGTTCTTGATTGTCTGATATGGGACGAAATATCTATGTCCAGCGAGAGGTTCTTCCAGATTGCCAACTTACTTCACTTAGAAATCAGTGGTACGAAAGATGTCAGCCCGTGCGCGTTCAATGGAATTCAACTCATTCTTGTTGGGGAGTTTTTACAACTTCGACCTGTCCCCAATTTCCTCGATCCTGGTCGATTTATGTTTAATTCGACAGTTTTTGAAAAAGCGATTAGTCATAGATACGAGTTAAAAACTGTAATGAGACAACATGACAATGAAAAAGATTTTGTGCAGTGTTTAAGGGAAGTTAGAGAAGGACGTTGTTCGATTGGTACTCGAGAGTTTGTTAAAGGTTTGAAAAGAGATCTACCACCTGAACTGGAAAGTAAAGCCGTTCACACATATTTCAAGAAACTTCCAACTCAAGTTTTCAATTTAGATAAGCTAAAAGAATTGCCAGGAGAGGAGCATCGCTTCGCTGCAATTGATGAAGGAGATACAACAAACATGTCCTGTCCCTCTGAAGAAATTGTTGTAAAACCTGGCTGCAAAGTCATGCTGACATGGAACAGGAGAGATGGTTTGAGAAATGGAAGTGCCGGGACCTACATTGGTATGGATGGGGAGAAAATGATTGTAGAGTTTGAAGGAATTGGTAAAGAAAAAGGGAAGTCTGACAGAAGAGAGGGAAATATGGAGAAGTTGTTGGAAGGCGCACACAATGTCCAATAATTCTTATGTATGCAACTACCTGTCACAAGGCCCAAGGTCTAACGTTACCAGCAGCAGTGGTCCATTGTTCAAAGGAGTTTGTCCCTGGTTTGGTATATGTGTCTTTCTCCCGTGTGAAAAAATCAAGTCATTTACAAGTTCTGAACTTTATTCACAGGCAATTGCTTCCTGCTCTACCAAGTTGTATGGATATTTGTAAGACTGACAGCTGCAGAGAAATGCAGGATGATCTAAAGTGTTGCCGACACAACTACCTACTAAAAGAGTATTTAGCTGTGGTAGAGGGGAGTTATGAAGTTCAAAGTGCTGAGGATGAAGATGGTGTTGTGATAGAAGTAAGTGAACAATGTGACAAAGTGGTGAACTTCTTTTTTGAGAGAGGTGATCCAGATGAACTTGTCATTGATCTTGAGACTATCTATGATGTACTTACAGAAGAAACCTCACACGAATTTATGAAAACACTTCCAAAGGACATTAGTATGAGGAAAGCTATCACGGTAATGAAGGTTGAGGAACCATTAAGTGCTTATGCTAATGAAAAAAACTCCCTAATTGATGAAATCCTTGAATACAATGACAGGCATTTAAATGTTGCTGGAAACATCATGTGGAGTAGAACATGTCAGATAATTCTTGAAGAAAGTTTACTGGATATCAGTGAAGTACGTTACAACAAAGCAATGGTCATTCAATAGTAATTCTCTATTTATGCTAACAACAAGATCTACTGTATTCCTTAATGATTTGAGGTTATTCTTCAATGTTGAGCAATTATCACAAGCTCAAATACCAGTTGGTACAGAGCTAGTTCATGAGATATACAAGAAGGTGGTTAATGCAGTTGCAACTCTAGTTAGAAAAGTCGAGTTAGATGCACTCATTGTAATCAACATCAAAGAAATGCCAAGTGAAGCTCTAGCAAAGCTTAGACATGTTGGAGCATGGGCTACTGCAAAAGTGTTCCATGCAAAGGCCAAATATTAAATCTAACATGGCATCTAAATCAACAAAAACTATGGACACTGTTAGGAAAGAACTTGAATTGTGCAATTTGCTTGAGGAAAATGCAGTAGCAAACTTCTCAAAATTGTCTGAATCTTCCAAGTATTTAAACAACTTGAGTTTTACTGAAGAAAGGCAGTATCGCTCTAGGGGCCTGGCCCACATTGAAGATAGTGTTTATGAGTTCTTTATTGAAGCTGAGGAGGTGCAGGTTAACAGTCTTAATGACAGTAAACTTAAAGCAAGCTGCTTACATCTGTTACACAATTTTATTCCAACTCTGTGTGGTACAAAGAATTGCATGCATTTGAACAATTTTTCCAGTCCCTGTATGTTGAATTGAAAATGTTCTTATGCACATGTTTTGGTTGTAAATTGCATTGCCTTATATCAAAATCTTTCTTTGACACTTAATCACCTGGAGAAAGGGAGCAGGGCAATGCTTGCTGACTGTATGTTAGCATACAGCAAGGAGAAAGTGGAAAATGATTCAAGTACTTGTGCCCCATTAACTAAATTATCTGATGAAGAACAAGCTGGACTACAATATATTGGAGGTTATGTTCTCCATACTTCTTGATAAGAAGCATGCAAATACTAGTACATCATCAGAAAGTGAGCAGGCAATTTCCATACTCAAGGCTGGGAAATCAGAAGATCAGAATGTTGTAGAAAGCCAGAAGTTAACTTCATCCCTAAACCGTGGTGGACTATGGGCAATTACAGAGAATGCTTAATCAATTTTTGAAAGAACTGGGCCCGGTTGTACGAAGGTTGGATAAAGTTATCCACCAGATAAGAGTTATCCACTGTATAGATTTTGTATAGATTTTATCCGCTGGATAAGGATTTATCCGCTGGATAGCGCTATTCACCCTTCGTACAACCGGCCCCTGAACATTATTTTAGGGATATCACTTCCAAGACTAATGTACAAAAGATTGATTTTACATGTGTTATTTCAAGATCTGTTCATGATGTTGATGGTGTATCAACATACAATTTAATGTTGTCTGATGCTGAACTGATGGTCCAAAGTGGTGTTGCCAAGGATGTGTTGCATAACATCATACAACTTTATGTCAGAGTGCGTTCATTTTCTTTTGCAAAAGACATCATCCAGAAACACAAGATGAGATTAAAACAGCTGAAATATAAAGCACTTCATAAGGATATAAGCAGAGCCTCTAAAGAATGTGACCAAGAAAGGCAAATGTAAACTCAATCATCTTGTAATATTGAGAATTTTATTTGTGACACTTTAAGCACAACATGTATGCTTTCTCTAAATTATAAAATTGCAGTTGCATAAATGCAATTTTTGATACAAGTATTCTTTATACTAAAGAATGTGAATGCATACATTTCTAATTTCAAAACAATAACTTATCAAATGTATATTATTTATTGATTGGTTCAAGTTGAATTATTTATATGAAAATGTTGAAGTTTGTAGATAAAACAATGTGCACTGTTTACTTAAAGAAGGCTAGTGACCCTTGGTAAACCTTATTTCAATTGTTATACATTGTAACCATCAACTGAAAAACTGATGCTTGTAGTTGATGCTGAGATTTGAATAATGTCCCTAATAACACCTTTATAGTAGTGTGGTGTGTCACTGACTAATAAAAATGTACTCATGTCTCAGTGCTGTGTTATACACTTGGAGCTGTACAACAGAGAACAAAGGTTAGGAACAAGGCATCATTGGAAGGTTCCCTTGCCTCTTGAGTGCTTCAGAGCTCCCTAAGTGTTTATATCACAGTAC
Organism: Telmatactis stephensoni; assembly: GCA_029948255.1. Taxonomy (NCBI): domain Eukaryota; kingdom Metazoa; phylum Cnidaria; class Anthozoa; order Actiniaria; family Isophelliidae; genus Telmatactis; species Telmatactis stephensoni. The sequence goes on from JALIZF010001747.1 coordinate 342,625, forward strand.
AATAACAAAAGCATCTATAAGATCAAAACTACTACTACCTAAAGATTTTATTTAGTGGCTATTTAGTTGATCAGTGTTGAAGCGCAAACACTGAAAGCATGAAACAGTTACTAACTAAATAGTACAAAATAGCACTATTCTCACTGCATAATTAATTAGCTCAAAAAAGTTCAAAAAGTTTCGTAATTTGCTTACATTCTCCTCATAAGCGTGCATTATGGTTGCGTGCATGATGCTTTGCGGCCTCAGGTATAAATACGGCAATCTTTCTTGGATTGGGACCACTTTAAGGTTCTCCGGAACGAAGTGGAGATTTGCTCTTGTCGTTTCTTAACGTCAACCGCCACCAGCGACCATGGCTGACAATTCTCTTCTTGCTCCTCTGGGTGCAAATGCTCAAAATGCCCAACCAGATCCTCAAAATGCACAGCTAGATCAACAAGATGCTCAGCCAGTTCAGCCTCCAGCTTGACAGATCGCCTGACAAGATGTTCAGCCAAATGTTCAGCCAAACACTCAACAGAATGTCCAACATCCACCTCGGCCAGCTGGCACTCAAATTGATGCTCCAAATGCAGGGCAAGATCCCCCTTGTGGGGCCCCCAATGAAGTAAACTCTCTGTCAGATTTTTGTGTTTAGTTTATCGTATAGAACCCCCATTTTTTCGTTCTTTATCTTCCATAGGGTATTTTCGGGTTTCAGTTTGTTCCAGTTCAAGGGCCACGCATCCTTATGTTTCTTAAAACTCCTTTTTTGTTTGTTTGGTTGCTTCAATTCCTTTTTATCTATAAGTGTGTTAAAGTTCTATATTTGCATATTAGTTTGGGGCTTCGCTGATCTTCTATTGTTAATTGTCCTATATAGACTTCTAAAAGTACTTGTTTGTCACAAATAATTCAGAGATTTATACTCATTCTATGTGCAATCAAGCTATTTGAATTTATGCAATAGAATCCCACATCAGTTCTTATTTCCTTATGAAAATGAATAATAAGGTCATTTATGGCTATATTTTTTAATTGTAGGTTGATGAGAGTTTTGATGAAATTGTTAGAATACTACACCAGGACTTCTTTCCACAGGAAGCCTGGATGATATTCAGTCCATTGCTTTAGTAGCAGAGGGGATGATTGTAAGTCTCAAGTCTCAACATACTGTAGTTAATGCTATAATAACCCTTCTAAGGTGCTAATACGCTTTGAATGCAGAATATCCAAAAGGGGCTAATGGTAAGACCAAAAATGTCTATTTATTTCTCGAGCATCTTTTTTTTGACAAGAGGGATGCTCTACCAATTGGTGTCCAGAATGTTATTGCCAGATTGAAATAATACATCTATTTCAATTGATTGCATGTCAAGGTTAGAAAATTTTTTAATTGATTTTTATTGCTATGGCTGTAAGTAAAGCATCAATCATTATTTCTTTTTGATCAACAACCATAGAGTGACTGTACTTTTTGTGACTTGCTTAATATAATAAGACAAAGTTGAATTTAAATGAAACATTTTATTGTGATTCAAATTTGGTAAAAAATTGTGAAATTATATTTTAGATGTTCATGATCATAATTGTTGATTCATGCATTTATATTTTTATTTTTTTATACACTGTTCTTGCATCATGATGCACTGACCATTGTATGAACTAACAGAGATAACAGAGCTAACAAAGCTCTGAGGTATTCTGTGAAGTTATTTAGACGAAATCGGAAATACTGTAAACTGAGAGTTTCAAGGGAATATAGTTATCAAGCAAATTAAATAGTGCATGTTCCATAAAGGGGTCTAATTTGGACGAATTTAGCGATTTGGAGTGCACAGAAGACATAGATATTGTGCTGACCGCAAAGATTAGAAGTTCGAATGTACAGCGTTTGCTGCACCTACTACAAAAAATTCCTGCCCAGCTAAAACAAGACTTACGCTCGATGATTCTAAAGCACTATTGTACAGACTTTGGTTTAACGGACTCAGATCTCGATGAGGCTGTCAAACTTGCAACAAAAATGAAAACACTGACCCCAATCGAGCTTTCATCACCAGCTGAAACGTTTTTGGAAATTCTAACGCCTCCCTTAAACTGCTGCCTTTCATGTGGGACCAACCTAACAAGCCATAATGTCCCATCGTTGGTAACCATTTTCAAGTTAAAAGGTCCTATTCATGCCTTGAAATTTTAATCTACGCTGTCAAAACTGCAGTCTAAGTTATGGGTATAGCAAATTTGGCAGCGAAAAAGATGGCTTCTCCTTCCACAATCATTTTGAGAGGCCTTATGTATCTGCAACCAACAAAGCTCTCTTCTGCAGGCAACTCTGTGGACACCAACTGTATTTTGCGTAAGTAAACTTTGTCTTTCTTTAAGTAGTGGAATTTTAATTTGATGGCAATATTTTAATTTTATGTTACCAGTTTGTAATGAACAACTGTACAATTAATATCAAATTAAAACATATTTTACCTGCCTTTGTACATTCGGCATTTACAGACATGCAGCATAGTTCGTATGACGAAAAGATAATATACTAATTGCACCTTATATTATTATCCTGTAACTTATGTTTCTCTGAACGAAGTGGACAGAAATGACTCAAATATGAATTTGTTTGTGTTTTAAATCTCAATTGCACAAATTTTGTCTGCAATTTATTTTCAGAACGTAAAGAATAATCTCGAAAATTGCGTTTGACTAACAACAAAACGGAACAGTAAAAGCAAAATCTATAAACGAAGATTCATCACTCAGGGCGTGAAATGAAAACAAAGGGATGGACTATTACAAATGTGAAGGGGGTGGTGGTGGGGGGTTTCACATCTACATGTCTACTCCTCTTGACTGGAAATTTTTTTACGAAAGTCATCGAACATGCCTCCAATGCTAACCAAACTCATAATGAGTATGATCAAGAAACCCAACAAAAAAGAGCAAAAGAAACAACCAATACTGGTGATATTTCCAGACCAAATGAGATGAGCATGATATTTCCAGACCACTATTTAATTTCCTTGATAACTACATTCCCTTGAAACTCTCAATTTACAGTATTTCTGATTTCGTCTAAATAACTTCACAGAATACCTCAGAGCTATGTTCAGAATATGGATTATGTTCACATGTCTCACAAGACGTCACTATAACAAGGCTCCACCAGTGTGGATAAACATATGTTCACAATGGGGAAAATACTGCCCACAAATGTATAACCTCCCAAACAAATACTTAACTACCTTTGACGAGTATCCTGTTGAAAACAGACATAGTATACTTTGTGCGCAAACTAAGCCATCAGACACAGCTGATCAACTTACAAAAGAAGCCAAAGCAATTTTTCAATCTAAAGATGAACAATGCAACTTTAGGTCATACTTCACATTACCTAGAGAGTACACATTTTCAAATAACCAGCTCAAATACCTTAAAGTAAAATGTGTACAAATACTTTCATCAATGTTGATGAAGATATCTCTGTCTCCAGCAAAAGGCACATCTTTATCAAAAACTCGTGTAACATAACCAACTATGTTATCAAACAGAACTTCAAAAACCACAGTATTGCCTCTTGGCTACCATGCTGAGACAAAACTTGATGAAAATCATAAGTGTGACTTACCTGGATGTAAGATTTCCAACAGTCCTCTAGAATGGAATATAATGAATGGTAGAGAGAGTTTGTAACTTGTGCGGGAGAAAGATCAGAAGTCTCCATTCCTTATATTTATTTGTGAAAAAATCGTTGACTGAAGGAGATCAGCCACATAGCAAGAGACAACTGCCAACAACAACTCCAGAACGGAGTCCCATGCCGAGAAAAGTACTCTGTCCGAGAAGTTCACCAAATCTAAACGAGGGACGAGTAAGCAGTTTAAGTAGTGGTGGAAGAATTAATGACACCTGGAATTCGAACTCCAAATCAAGAATATCGCTGTTCGACACTGTAACCACTCCAGAAACTGCACAGTCAGAAGACGAACTCGATCACCATCTGAACGTAGATGACATAGGGCTTTAACTGCCTCTTTCTGTTCTTGTTTAAAGCTTATTGAAAACCCATTTTTAAAGTTTAAATCTGTATAAAGGACATCTTGTATCAAGTCATCCAACTCCACCATGATTGTTTACTGAAATTCTAACTACTAGTTCTAACCGCAAAGTCACAGTTCAGTTCGCTCATCCAATCAGATGCCTCTGTTCGTGGGTGAATGGAGTATATTTTTGAAACAATAGCGTTCATGCAGGCTTTCCCTTCCTTTTCCCTCCTCCCCAGTCCCGTTCCCTTCCCCTTCCCCTTTCCCTCCCCTTTGAGAGCCTGTAGGCAGGCTATCATCTACTAGATTATCTGGACATTTTGCAAGGCATACAGTATTCTGACCGCAATATTGTGCTTTCAGTGCCTCAGTGAAGTTCAGTGAGGATTGATCAATGATGTGAATTCTCTATTTATTGATGAAAACTTTCAATAATTTATGTCACTGTTAGGGCAACCGCTGTTGTGGGGTTTTATTTTGTTAGCTCCATTCGACAGATAACTTTTGTATTTTTTTACGTATATTTATCTTAATAGTCTTAATATATTTAAGACCATTGAAGAGATGTTTTGATATTTTCAAATTGCTCTCAATGTAATTGTATTCCACACCACTCTTTTGACCTATTTTGTGCAGTGAGTCCAGTGATTGACAGATCAAACCATGTTCAAATCTTGAAATCTATTTCCCTATTAATAAATTAAAGGATAAACTTAGCAGATATTAACAGTTTTTTGATAATTGTAAGACTGTTGTGGTCTAGCTAGAATTAAGTGGAATTCTAAGGAAAATATTGTTATTGTTACGTTCGAAATGTGAGCTCCCAAAAGTAACTGTTTATTAAGACTAATAAGTATTATTTTTCCATCATTTTAGGCAAGCGGAAATTCAACTGCTGAAAGAGATCCTGAAAGTATCAGTAGAGACGCCTTAAATGGAAAAGAAGAATTTCACTATTTATTATAAAAAAAAAAGTTTTACATATGTTCTGGTTAATTGGAAGACTAGTCATTTTCATTATCTCCGTTAAAAGGAATTTAAAGTCGATTGGTCTGGTTACCTTTGTCATAGCTGTTCGTAAAAAAAGTCCATCCTTTTCGATTCTAGAGGGTTAACAAACTTAATACTTCTGAAACGCTATTTCTATACTTTAACATTTCAATGTATTTCTAGAATTTCTGGGATGTTTGGGAAAAAGATTACATGGGGAAGACAAATAGGGAGGAACACGAAAAAAATTAGGGAGGAGGGAGAAAAGAGGCAAAAAAGTAGGGAGAGTAGGGAGGAGGGAGATTTAGACCCGCTCTATTAGGTTTAGCAGGAATAAAAATAAGACCTGTCAAAGGGCGGATGAGCTCAAGTGAGCCAACGGCCATCATGCATCAGTGAACGTTTATTCTATTGTATGTTAATTTTAATTTTAAACAGTAATTTGTTGTACAGTAATTTGTAGTGTATTTTAAAATAAATTTTCATGGTACAGATCATGTAGTGGCAGCCCAAAGTCGCCATCCTATGCTCACAGTTTACCATGTATGTTATATGCTTTTGTAAAGTGCCAAGAGCAGATTCTGGATAGGCACTATATAAATGTTCATTATTATTATCATTATTTATTATCATGATATGTTGCAACATGTGCAATATTAGGTATCATGGAGACTGTATTGGTGTGACAGAAGAGGGAGAACTCTATATTGAATATATTAACAATGGTGGGCGGTATGTGTTCTAAGTCTGCCGAAAAACCCAAGGAATATGGACCAGAAAACGATCAGACAATCAGTCTTAAGCTGGTAAAAGAACTTTTGAAGGTCCAGGAATCAACTGTGCTGTCCTTTCTCTCGTCACTAACCGATTCAACAAATAAGCGAATTGATCAAATTATTGATGCACAAGATCTGAAATCTAGCTTGGAATTTACCCAAGCCGAAGTAGTCGAACTGAAAAATCTAGAATGTCAAATGCGAATCGAATCACTAGAAACTCAAATCATGGCTCTCCAAGGGAGAACTCCTTGAGAACTTTTATTGTGATAAATGCTTTCGATAAAAAAATGTTTGAAGAACAGAATGTTGGACATATACCCTGACTATCTTGTTGTTTTTCCTTGATAATAAAGTCAATATTTGAATCTGCTATCAATATTTTTGTCATTTTTGTGTGAATGAAAATTGATAAATTTACTTTACACTGGTTGCCAGAAAAATGACAGAGATTGTAGGTCAGTGAATACCTCAACCAGGGGACATTAAAAAGGACAACTCCCCCAACCTTGGGGAAAATCACCAAGATTGTCTCTCGCTGATAGGTACATAAAAAATCCAAGGGGGTTCCACAAGAACAAAACACTAAGATATAGATGCATCGGACGATTGTACTACATGTTCCAATTGTACTAATGAAGTTTCAGATGATTTCAATTTAAATGTAAATGCAGCAGAATTTTTTAGTTTTTAGATAGTTTTAGGGTTTTTCAGTTTTATTAAATAATTTCTCTCAGTATTTTAGGAATTTTTAGGGTTTTCTTTCTTTAATGAACTTAATTTTCTTAGTAATAGTTAAATTTAAACTTTTTTTATAATAATTGTTGTAGGAGTTGTGGAGTTTGTAAATAGAATTTCTAGTTTTTCAATAAAGTTATTTATTTATTGTACTACATTGCACGTAAAGTATGAACTGAGTCATGGGATGACCACATCAGATGATAAAAATAGCAGTTGTTGAACAAGCAAAAACAGGGTCTGCAAATATTTAAAGTACAAATTTTAGCGCTCAAATCAATTATTATTACTTAATCTTGACCTTGAAAATAATTATAACTTGGTGGGACGTAGAAATAAAAAGTAACTTCACTTTTTGTTAACTACATCACTTCAGAATAAGGCAGTTTCAGTGCAAATCTGTGATCTAGGAAAAAACGTCGGAAACCATAAACATTGAATTACCCTTTAAAGAGTATGCAGATGAATCCATTGATTTATTGGCATAAACTCTAAAAATGTGTTCTTAGAACAAAATGGCATCTGAATTCTTCTACTTTCGGAAAACCTTTGCACATGTGTAGACAAAATGCTCAAATAAATGTTAAGCGTCATTTCTAATTCATTGGATTGAAATCGGGGACACAAAAAGCACGGACTAATCGGGCCCTTGGGCTGAATTAAACCCTAGTTTAACAAAGACTCGGTCTTTTAAATAACCGGACCGTTCTTTTGTATTCAACTATATACATGCCTCAGGTTTGACACTGCAGTGGGAAGAGTCATATGTTAGCCTGCTTCTCATTTCCAAAAAAAGTCAGGTATATAATGGTCATGTCTCCTATCTCGTTACCTGGTGTCGTGGCCCTAGCCAACTTTCCTTCTTTCCTTAGTACATACTCTTGAATGATAAACTGAACATATTTTGTGCCCTAAAATGTTTTACTATTTGCAGAAATGAATTAACTTGTGTGGAAGAAGATCAAGAGAAAGTCAGAGATATCAAAAAGTAAGTCATATTGGCATATACGTAGCTTCTTTCCTTAGTACATACTCTTGAATGATAAACTGAACATATTTTGTGCCCTCAAATGTTTTACTATTTGCAGAAATGAATTAACTTGTGTGCAAGAAGATCAAGAGAAAGTCGGAGATATCAAAAAGTAAGTCATATTGGCATATACGTAGCTTGTCAAGAATTACAGAATTAGAGCTTTTGCTGCAAATCAACTCAACCCAATGTTTCTACTGAGACAACTGAAATTGAGGTTTTGCAGAAGAGAGAGGGGGGAGACGTTCCAGAAAGTTTAAACAAGGAATAAAGTATTTGTTCGCCTTTAATATATTTATTGTGATACATAGAGAAATGAAAAGACTATAAGAGCAGAGGTGCAGGTGGTCTGATGTTTCCCGTGTTTTTGTTACCATCAAGCTGGGACTTAGTGAAGAAAAGAAAACAGTGAACTCTTGCTGAAGTTACCTTGCATGGCAAGCAAAAGTATGCAGGTAACATACTGAACAAACTTTCCGTGAAAGTTAATGTATGTTCTTAGTATTAATCATGTAGTGTTTTAATATGTTAATAAGGTCTCATACAAGTAGGTTTGAATGCATGCACTTAATGTTTTTTGTTTCCATAGCTTTTTTTAAACGACAGCTATGTTTCTCCATTTTCACTTCGGTAGTGGACTAAAAAAAACAGGGTCTGCAACAATTTTATCTGGATATTGCTTTGTAAGTTCTGTAGGTATAAAGAAACATATACAGGGCTGTTACTGTTAGGCTGCTCTCTGATGTGTCAGGCGTGAATAACACAGAGATTGGTGTCTTCGAAAAGACCAACCAGATAGGCCTCGCTGGCTTCCTGCAGCGCCATGACGGCAGAGCTCTGAAACGAAGATCTGTCTTGAGTCTTGTGCTATTTCTCTAACCAGGAGCTGGAAGGGAAGTTTTCTGATCAGCAACTTGGTGGATTTCTGATAGCAACGGATTTCTCTGAGGGCCACAGTACCAGGGCGATAACGATGAGGTTTTTTTTTGTCACTGCCAGAGGCAGGAGCACTTTTCTTTGCAGCTTTGGTGGCAAGTTGCTTTCTGGGTGCTTTGCCTCCGATGTGTGTGATGTTTTAATATGTTAATCTGGTCTAATCTCATACAAGCAGATTTGAATGCACTTAATGTTTTTTGTTTCCATAGCTTTTTTTTTAAATGACAGCTGTTTCTCCATTTTCACCTCTGTCAGTAGTGTACTAAAAAACAGGGTCTGCAACAATTTTATAGGTACAAAGAAACTTATACACGGCTGTTACTGTTAGGCTGCTCTCTGATGCGTCGGGCTAGCTGGATGTCTTTGGGCATAATGGTGACTCTCTTGGCGTGAATAGCGCAGAGATTGGTGTCTTCGAAGAGTCCAACGAGGTAGGCTTCGCTTGCCTCTTGTAGAGCCATGACGGCGGAGCTTTGAAAGCGAAGATCAGTCTTGAAGTCTTGTGCTATTTCTCTAACCAGGCGCTGGAAGGGAAGTTTTCTGATCAGCAACTCGGTGGATTTCTGATAGCGACGGATTTCCCTGAGGGCCACAGTACCAGGGCGATAACGATGAGGTTTTTTGACACCGCCAGTAGCAGGAGCACTTTTTCTTGCAGCTTTTGTAGCAAGTTGCTTTCTGGGCGCCTTGCCTCCGGTGGACTTGCGAGCAGTCTGCTTGGTACGAGCCATCAGTAATGTTGTGTTCTGTCGTTCGATTTGAATACATGCAACAAGTAAAGCTTTGTGTTTTGACATGTTCAGTGAGTAAAACAGATGGCAAAGTGCTCATCAATAGTGGACGGACTACTTGTTTATCGTGATGAATTCATGAATAATCCAGATCACTATGGTGTTATGGTGGCTGTGTTTTCACTGGATAGTTAAGCTAGCTTAAGGCTGAAAAAAAAAGGAAGTGCAGTGAAAACAGTCGAGTAAAATTTTAATTAGCTCAAACTTACCAAGTGTTTTCACTGTCAAAAGCGACACAAAAACACCGGAAATCAAGACTAACTTAAACTACCTTGAAACATGGTTTAATTTTGCCAAGTAAACAAACCAGCCAATCAGAGTGGTTTGCCGACGATGTTATTGACAGATGTTTGTCAGATCGATTGCAGGTCGCGTGGTTACAACCAGAAAGGTTACTCGAGTTGTTTAGAGCAGTTGTATTTTGTCTTTTCTTCTTATAATCATGGCAGATCCACCCGAAACTGACTTTCCAGACTTTCCTACTTTGAATTGCAGGTAATTATAGTGTAATCATTGTGTGTGGAAGTTACCGATTTGTTTAATATTTTGGCTTTTCTGTTTATAGAAATCGTTACACGATTCCTCCACCAAATTTACTGGATTCGCGTCAAGATCAATCCAGACCTCTTCTGTTCAGAGCTGGTCATTATTTCAACAACCACGCTGGAAGTCTCAATGGCCATCAGTTTAACTTTACCGCACAATATAATCCTAGCCCAATTTTCCCTCGAGTTCAACTTTGAGTACACCAAACACTCAGCATTCAACTGCAACATTGAAAACCTCGTCATCATCAAGTTCCGTCTCGTCTTCCTCGGATCTATGCCAAAAGGTCGTGGAAAAAACTGGTCAGACCTACAAACAAGGTTCCTTCTAGATCTGTGGCAAGATCAGTACCCAATTAGTAAGAAGCGTAATGCTGCTGTATGGGATGGCATCGAGAAAGAACTAAATAAACAATTAAAAGAACAGGGCCTCAAGAGTTTCAGAAGTGGTATGCAATGCAAGGCCCGCATCAAAGCATTGGAAGACGAGTATAAAAAAGTGAAAGACCACAACAACCAGTCGGGAAATGATGCAAAAACATGCAATTATTAAGATGAATTGGATGGTATCTTGGGCTGCAAGCCCAACATAACACCAAAAAGCACTGTTGATTGTGGCTTGAGCGATGATAATACATCAGCAGTGGCCGAGAGTCCCTCCACTTCAGATGAAGAGGATGATGTGCTTGAGATCAAAGACAAAGGAAAACGACTGGCTAAAGCAAAGACCCCAGCGACAAAAAAGCCTGAAAAATGGCAAAAAAAAAAAAAAAAACAGAAGGGAGAGGAAAAAGATTCAAACAAAGAGTTGTTTGAATTTTTGGTGCAAAGTCAAGATAAAGACCACAAATTCTTCGGTAAACGAGAATTAAAAAGCCAGAAATTGATGTTTGACGCAATCAAGGAGGTAGCAAAGATTTTTAAAGACAGTAGTTAATCAAATGTAAGTCTTTGTTGATTTATTGAACATTGTCGTTATCGTTGTCGTTATGTCGTTATCATAGTCTTTTTATAACTGAACAGTAACAGTAGTTTTTAAATTGATTAAATTGATTATAAGTAGTAGTATTACCATGTATACAAGTAATTATTAAATGCCTTCAGTACAATATGTTTAATATGTGATTTCTTAGCGTCGCTCCGGCTGGGTTAACATGACCTTGATTAGGGAGGGCATTGTTTCCATTGCCATCATTTACTGCTTCAATCTCAGTATCGTCGCCTAAATTGAAACAAATATTGTGCAGTATACAGCAAGTAATAATTGTGGATGGCACTTTATCTACTGATTCATCGAGTTTATTCAATAGGCACCTCCATCTCCCCTTTAATTGACCAAATGCTTGTTCGATCGCCACATGTGCACCACTTAATGATTTATTGAAAGCTTCTTCTCGCAGGTGTAATACCTCTAGCTTGGGGATAGGGCTTCATGCACCAAGAGGTTAGACTGTATGCAGGGTCGGCAACTAGCAGAGGTTTCATGATTCTACCACCAATGCTACTCGTTGGTAAATTCAGAATGCGATTGTTTTGTACTGCTGTAAATAGTGAACTCATACGCAGAACTCGAGCATCATGAATGCTTCCTGGATATCCTGTACTGGCATGAAGAAATCTTCCATTAGCATCAGTGACTCCTTGCAAAATTATACTGTGGAATTTTTTCTGTTGTAGTATTCATTTGGGTTCTCTGTGAGGAGCAGAAATAGGGATGTGTGATCCATCCAGTGCCCCCACCACCTGAGGGAATGTACTGATGTTTTCAAATTCTTGGATACATTTCCTCATTTCATTTTCAGTTCTAGGAAACCTAATAAAACGATTGGCTTGTTTTGTTAAAGCATTACAGAATTCGTCCTTAATATTCATTGCAGTACATCGGCCAATTCCAAATGTGAGTGCCACAGTTCGATAAGAATTACCTGTCGCTATCCTCCACAGTATTTCATATGTTTTTCTTCCTTTATCCGAGATCATTAATCTGGTTTTATACCTTGTTACTTGCCTTGTGGGGACACATTCTTTGAAAAGGGTGAAAAACAATTTTTAGGTGATTCTAACATTTCTGTCTAGTTTGTCCCACAACTTTAAGGCATCCTCACAAGTCCACTGTGTAATCAGATTGATGTCCGCACAAGTGGGTCAATTTACATCAAATTTATAAAGTAATAATTTGTCTCAATTTTGTAGATTAGATATGGTAGAAATTAGAGGAAAGAGGGGTAACAAAGTGCCTGTCCTTTTGACCCCAGAGGTCAAAGATGCCATGACTGAGAGTCGGTTGGAACAAAAACAGACAACAAGTTTTTTTGCTCGAGATGAGACCTTCATCAAATTCAACAAAACAATCATCAAAATCTGCCAAAATGGCAAAATTGGTTTGGAACAACCTCAGTTAATAAGTAGCACTTGAGGAAATATACTGCAACAATTTCCCAGGTAATCAATAAAATTATATGCATGGGTGATATAAATGAACTTGCCCCATCTTAGAAATCCATTTAATATTTGATATGTGCTTGCTTTCTAAGTTCTTAAAAGGCCAAAAAAAAAATTGTTTTGGAAAATTGGGAAAACTATTTTGTGGCAAAGAAAAACAATTTACAAAAACACACTGCCTATTATTCATACATCATCAGCACAGCAGCTATTATCATTCGTCATTATTATCATTTGTTGTTATTATCTGTCTGCATTTATTTCTTCTTATTATTTTGGCCAATGAATAAAGCTAACAAAAATAATACAAAATGAGTCATCCTCAAACTCAGGACACTCTTGATGCAGACCAGGGTACTGAGATAGCGATAGATCTTTGAAGATTGAATTTCAAGTTCACTAGAAATTTGAGCAAACATTCTTTATTGAAGTTCAAGTCATTGGCTTGAAAACATCAAAGCATTCAGTAACAATATATGATATGACTTGCACGGCCAATCAAACACTGAATGGTGACTATTGTAACATAAAATAGCGACTTTATCAGATTGATCTTTATCCTTGTAAGTGAGATCAATCAATGATAACTGAATATTTCCTGAGTATTTATTTTGGCCGACACACTCTGGGATGTTTTGAAGTTTATAGATCACGAAATTTTTCCGTTAACCGCCAGCTACCCAGACTATCAGTTGACACAACCGCCCAGGGATCATTTGACAGATCTTATCAAACTCATCAGTAGCCTTCTTCAATCATTCTCAGCTGCTCGCTAATAATTTCTTGTTTTCTATTTAGAATATCATGCCCTTTCAGGAACTAGGGATTACCACCCCTGACTCTGAAGCAGGAGAAGAAGCAGAGTAAGAAGACATGATGACAACAAAAGAATTCAGTTAACATCATGTTTATCATTTATTATTGTAAACCATTCATATTTTTCAATCTTAAGTTTGGTTAATAAAGATTATTATTTGATTATTATTATTATTATTATATTATGACGGTAGACGACAGGAAAGACGACCACGATCAACGTCTCAAAGTCGGGCAAATCATAGACCAAAAAGGGCAAGAATGTCTGAGAAAAAGGCCAGGTTCACCGCTTCACTGTTGCCCACACCTTGTAAGCTTAACAGTTATACATATTCATAATTCATTCTTCAGTTCAGCTTCTGTATACACAAAACAAGAATTTTAACTCTGGTGTTTCTTTCAGTTTCTTGTCACAGGTGTGGACAATGTGGGCACTTTAGGAGAAACTGCCCCAAAAAGCAAGGCACAAGCACAGCAAGCAGAGAGAGCAAAGATTCACAGCCAGTCACAACACCAAGACGGCCGAGACTGAAGGAACAGCCAACCCCTCAGCCGGCACAGCTTCAAGAGCCTCCAGCAGAAAGCTGGAGGCCAATGATAATAAATCAATTCTATTTTCAAGCTAAGCTTGATAACTCTAATTTTAATTAGCTGCTACCAACATTTTGTGGATGTAGTTTTAAAAATTTGTGCTACACTTCTCCCGCACGTTATAATTTGATACTTTCCATCTCGACTAGCCTTTTAAAAAGACCCATTGTAAAATTGGTGTTATTATTAGATGATCAAGAATAAGCATGGAAATTTATTTACTTTCATTAGATTTAATTTATTTGGATTTATCATTTCACTGACTGGTTTTTAAACATTGAATATTGAACCCCCCACAAGTGCTTCAAGGTGGGGGCTATGTTGTGACGTAATATTGTTTTAACAAGAACATTTGCTCCTGAAAATTTTTGACACCTATGCACATATATAACTTTCACAAGAAGTGGTTTAGGCAGTTAGCCGTCACAAGTTTGCCTATTCAGATGTTGGAGTTACCTGATAAAGTCAAATCGAACCGAACCGAACCAATATTGAACATAGTTTTGAAAATGACAAGAAGCAGCAAGCTAAACCTGCAGGTAAAGATTTAGCGAGTTCCATCAAACACTTAGTTGAGAAAATAAAGGAACTGCTCCCTGACAACAATCATTGTATGCTAATCAATGTATGTAGAACCAGATGGGTGACAAGAATTGATGGCATGGACAGAATTGTAGAAATGTTGTTGCCTGTAGCTTCAGCACTTGAGGACAATGCAATGAACAGAGGTGGAGATAGTAATTGGAACATAGAGAGCAGAAATGATGCTCAATCATTATTGACTGCTTATTAACTAATTATTTCTTTCACGTTTATTCTTGCTATTGTTGTTGTCAGGCATATTCTTGATTTGACCAGACCATTAACTCTTAAATTGCAAAGAAAGGAAATCAACCTTGTTAAGGCAAAAAAGGAAATATCTTTACTACAGAATGCTTTAGAAGATATGCAAAGGGACATTGATGGAAGGCATAATAATTTGTATGAAGAAGCTGTCACACTTGCAGCCAGCATTGGAGTTCAACCATCTATGCCTAGGGTAGCGCAGAGACAAGTACATAGAGCCAATGCACCAGCTCCCACTCCTGAGGCATTCTACAGGATCTCACTAGAGCGTTTCTTGATCATTGTTCTCAGCACATTGACAGATGTTTTCAAGACGAGGTGTATAGCTGCTATAAAGGACTTAATATCACCCCAGCTGTAATGCTTGATAATGTAGCCTCATGGAAGACTAATGTAAGATGATTCTGTGATTATTATAGAAGAGATATTCCTAATGTTGGAGGTCTGGAGGCGGAACTGGTTATTTGGGAAAGACTGTGGACAGATCAGCAGAACAGTGGAGCTAACATTCCAAAAAACTTTTTTGTACATGCTATTTTATTCCATTGCTTTTCCAAAAATTAATTATGAATAGCAGACCTCGATTTTGCCGTTTTTGTGCTAACCATAATATTGCTAATCTTGTAAATGGCCATAGAGGCAGCTGCCCTTTTACAAATTGTATTTGTGTGTGATGCATGCAACTTAGAGAAAGAAATCAAAGAGACAGAGAGAGAAGACAAATTTCTGGTGACTGTCCAGGTGAAGCAAGCATTGCAGCTGTCCTTGCAAACAGTCATAGTTCAAACCAACCACAGTCAGCTACAGCAAAGAGAGCAGGTTAGAAATATTGATTATTTATAAATTTGAATAGGAGATAAATTTATATTCCTATATTTGTTGTCAAATGCCAATGTTTGCTTTATTGCTCTGACCTTCATTTTAATCATTGTAATCATTTACTAGATCTTACAAGAAAAAGAAGAGAAGATGAGCGAAATGCTCAAATTAACCTGCATCTACATATTTTTTTTAAAAACCTTCCCTCGCAACAACAAGAAATACCATTTATGGCAAATTTGGGGAGGGCACTTAGGGATTTTGCCCCTTTAAGGTAGGTGTAGTTACATATAGAAAAAAAGACCTTTGATAACATAACCTTATATAATTTTTTTTGTGGATTTGTGTGTGTGTACGTGCATGCATGTGTGCCCATATATGTGTTTCACTGCATCTTGATGGGGTAGTTCTAAGTTGAAATTTGTACATGTTCACTTCATGTTGATTTTTGTCAGTCTCCTCTCGATGGTTTACCAAGATTTTAACCATCATTGTTGTAAATTTAAATTTTGGGGTTTATTTTTCATCAAACAGTTAAATAGACTTCATTTGAATCATTAATATTACCACTACCAAAATATATTCAAAATATATTTTGATTTATCTTTGGTTATATTGTCTTTTTTCATAGCGATCCTCAACCAATCAACCTTCATCAATCAACCTTCCAGCTAGCTCATCTGCCGGTACCTGTTCTGCCACTTCCAGTACCTCCGCTGCCACTTCCTGTACCTTACTGCCACTTCAAGTACCTCTGCTGTCACTTCCAGTACCTTTACTGCCTGTTCAGAAGACATTTTATATTTGGGCTTCCTGTGGCCTAAACGTTATAATTATTTTGGGCTCCCTGTGCCCTGAGCATGTGTAGTGTGAGTGAGACTAGTGGTGCGGTGTGGTCTGTAGTAGAGAAGAAGCACATGGTTTCAGTATGTAAAAGTTTTGGGAAGATTAAACGCTTTTCGTCGTAAAAATGGCTTAGTTTACTATCTACAAAACACTGCCACTTCAAGTACCTCTGCTGTCACTTCTAGTTCCTCCTCCTCATCCTTTTCAAGCACTAGCACTTCAAATGTCTCTTTCCTTCAGAACCTTTTGTGTCTGGAGGAAATGTTCCCAGATATAGATGCATCTACTCTCCAAACAGCACTTCAAGATGCTAATGGCAATCTGCAAATTGTTCTGGCCTTTCTTCTTGAAGAGCCCAAGAAGGAAGGGCAAGGCTCACAACTTCCTTTTACTTCAGACAGTGGAATTCCTAAGCCAGGCTCAGGGATTCCACTATCTGGATCACAAGAAAGTGTGAGCAATCCCCTTCCTTCTTGTGTTCCACCATGTATTTCATTTTCATCAACTCATATGCCTCAGTCTCAGCAGACACGTTATCTCAGGAAAGTGGGCCACAGACCAGTAACAGTAATGATGGTCCTGACAGGGAAGGAGACGGGGAAGGAGAATGCCTACTTACAATCACAGACTGAAGACGCCAAGAACATCAACTTCATCAACAACCGAGAAAAAGGCCGGGCACCCTGCTTCACAGTTGTCCACACCTTGTAAATTCAACAGCTATGTATATTCATAATTCATTCTTTCAGCTTGTGTATACAGAAAAGAAGAATTTTAACTCTGGTGTTTCTTTCACTTAATTGTCATAGGTGTGGACAACATGGACACTTCCAAAGAAACTGTCCAAAGCGATCTTCAGCCTTCAAAGCCATTAGAGAATCTTCAAGACCGAAGGAAAAGGAACAGCCAGCTGAATTAGCAAAGTTTCAAGAACCTCCAGCAGAAAGCTGGAGGCCAATGGAAATTAATCATTATTATTTTCAAGCTAAGCTTGACAACGTAAAATTTAATTAGCTTCTAAAAAAAGATAAAAGATCCTTGACCAAAATGTTTTGGTTTGGCTATTTCTGGAAGCAGTTTACATGTCATGCTACCCTACTCCATGCTACCCCACACATCATTAATTTGATACTTCTGATTCCAAAACCTGTTTAGTCCAGGTTTCAGTTTTCAACTGTTGTTCACCTTATCTAACCTGTGTTTCTATCACTCACAAAGAAACAATATTGATGGAAAAGAGACGCTGAGGATTTTGTTTTTGAGTGAATTTTTTTGCACAAATAACAAATGCGCGCGCTACTAACTTCATCACATGTAATCCCATGTGCACTTTGGTTTTATTCAAACATTTTTGCTCATTGAGATGGAAAAAAAACACTCCATTGATTCCAAAATGTTCTTGTTAAAAAGGTTAAAAAAATGGTTTACTCATGGAATTTGGAATAAATTTGAACTTGATTGTACTTGCTGGTGTAGGGTAAGGTGAAAATTAATCTGCGCTCTGTTTTCGTGTCATTTGCTAGTTTCAGTAACAAATATATTTATGTACATATCAGATAGCAATAAACAAGGTTTTACAGGAAAAAAACATAGCTGTTTCCTCACGTCATCAAACCCGGGCATTGGGTGTAAGCCATCTCCTAACATGGCTATCTCATGTACTTAAGTGGACGAG
The DNA here is from genome assembly GCA_029948255.1 of Telmatactis stephensoni. Classification (NCBI taxonomy): domain Eukaryota; kingdom Metazoa; phylum Cnidaria; class Anthozoa; order Actiniaria; family Isophelliidae; genus Telmatactis; species Telmatactis stephensoni. The sequence goes on from JALIZF010001747.1 coordinate 360,494, forward strand.
CTTGCAATCCCCTTCCAACGCTCGCTACCAGCCTCTCTCGGACAACAATTCTTTTACATTATTTTCCTTTATTTTCGCGTTTTATTTTCGCGTTTTTAAATATTTTCTCAAAAGGAAGAGGTGTCATGTCACATTTTGACTCAAAGACATCACGTGACCAAACGCAGAACCTACAAGAACCTACAATAGAACCTACAATAGTTCCATGGAATTTAAATATAAATGATCTGGTCCAGAATTTTGATATTAAAATTCAGTACAAACACCTCTCAAGATCTCTTGAATGCTTGAATGAGAAATATAATTGACTTGTCTCTATGTGCATTCGTCTAGCAACATGTAGGGTGAGAAATTTGTAGATTTCCAGCTCAAAGGAAATACTCAGAATCGTGGAGCTTCGTTTCAAGTACCCCATTTAAAGTTCGAAATTTGGTCAAAGTATTGGAGATCAAGCCCAAAATAACAGCCCATCCTGAAGCTCTTATAAGTGTATAGGTATATACACTATCTCGAGTTAAAAGTTCCACTTTCCACTGTTCTAATGCTGGAAGAGCCTGTCTCTGAAAGCTATTTTCTTTGTAGTCGGCCATCTTGCATTCCTAAAGTTCCTGGCTGGCGTTCACTATGAAGAGTTTGCATGCACTCAAAAGTGATTAATGAAGGGCATTGTTTCTCACGTGACCGATTGCAGAAGAATGGCCTTTTATTGAGATGAACACAGAAAAAGAACATTTGCAATTTATAACTTGTTCCTGGCCTACTGCTTGGGCAGGAGTAATAAAACTATTCTATATAGAATAATGCTATGTGATACTTATTTGTTATCTGTACACACCTGATTGTGAGATTCAATACTGAAAATGGGACAACACATACAGTGGCCTGTGAATGTGTTATATCATGGAAAAGTCACTTGCTGTTTAGTTAATGACAATAAGTGACGTCAATTTTGTGGTGATGTCACCTACATTAATGTATATAATGACCCACGTCTGAAAATTTCATTCCAGCCAATAAGAGATCTTTGAAGATCTGAAGGTTTGTGTAAAATGGTGTTATTTTGATGAGCAGTTTTGGAGTCATTTATGCCAAGTGCACACATGCAGGTGGTATAGCAAATAAAATCTTGTCATATTTCATTGCTAATATCTTTGTTGTAAAATATTATTTTGACTTGAAATTTTGCCTCTTTAGAAAGTTTTTTATGCTCTGTTTGGTGATACTACTTGAATTTTGTTTTAGAGTCTAGAAGAGCATTTGGAATTTTTGATGAGGAGCTTTGAGCGGCATGGAATCAAGCAATAGGAAAAAACATCTTAACTTTTAAAAATGTACACTTCAGCACCATATGACAGACCATCACTCAGGGAACCTTTCAATATGAAAAAAATAATAATCTTTTAATAGGTAGCTTGTAGCTACGGAGTTCTTTTATTTGAATAGAAATTGCAATGAAAATATATGTTCATACCATTCATGATATCCCACTGAATTTAATTGAAATGAATTATAAATAATTTTTGATTCCTAAATGTAAGAATTTTTTTCCATATTAGAATGTTCAAGATAAATGGACAAAATGAGGCACCAGGAGGTGTCACAACTGCCAAGAGTCATATCATACAGCTTGGAAGTCAAAGTTCTGCAAGTCCTACAGCTATGAAATTGGTGGGAACTTTGTCCCAAAGCCAAAGAAACCAAAGTTAGAAAATCCTGTCATCATTAGTGAGAGCATATATTCAGTACGGACAAGCCCAAGAGGAGAACGCTGTTTTGTAATTGCTAATGATGAACAAAAATTTTGCCACTATGAAAGATGTAAGCCACTTAGGGCTATAGATGTGGCAAGTCAAGTATCAGTGGCAGATTTTACATGTCCCCATCTTGACCAAGTGAAAACTGCACAACAGCCATTGCAGGAGTGCTATCTAACTGAAGAAAACATAGGGAGTTATAAGTCAGACATGGAAGCGAAGGATCAGCTGTTAAGATTATTCAACAGTAAGAGAGTCAACAAAACATCACCCATCAGTGATTAAAGTGGGTACCAAGGTTTATGTTGTTTGTGGCATGCCAAATTCTACCTCACCTCTTGGCTTTGTCCATGTCATGGAAAAGGGCAATGGACAACTGAAGTGCACATCCAAAAACTTTTGTTGGAGCTGGGAAACAGCAAAAGACCAAAAGAGTATGCTTACACAAACATGTCCTTTAGTGTTCTACCATCTTGGGCACCTTGCCACCTGCACCAGCACCTCTTGTCACAAACACACCAACAACCCCACCTCCAACATCCACCTCCACCACCTCAGCAGGCATGCCTTCCACAAGTTCTTCTGCCCTATCAACCAGCTCTTCAGTTGATGAAATTGCCACGTCAAAATCTGCTTTTGACTCAACTGTGCTCAACCTCAATATGGAGTGAACTCTTCCATACCCCATTCCATTGTCGTTCATCAATGAAGCAAAGACTAGACGCACTCGTGCATTCACTCGTGCCCATGTAAAAGAAGCCCAAAATCGGCTTAAAAAGGACATTTAGATTAGCTGCCGCTAGAGTAAGAGCGATTGACATGTCGTTAATAAACTTTTTAACAAGACGCTCCTCGACCGATCCTCGAAGCGTACACTGGCTGCCTGTAGTTCAACAAGCCGCAGTAGTAAAGACCTTTTATTTGTCTGTCAACAGCTATTAGTGTTTGCCTTTGTCCTTCTATTATCATGCATTATATCCACATGCAAACATATTCCCTGAGAATATACCAGTTTATTCAACTTTTTATTTCACTATATATCTAAATTGTTTGCTGTAAAGACTTCTACAACGGCATTATTGACACAACAAATCGTGTATTTTTTCGTTCATGTTTCAGATGTTTTATCCATTACGTGACCAACGCATCAGGTCAAATAGAACATAAAAATAAACTAGCAGTGTTGGTCACACAACGTGCAGGAGATTTGATATATCAGACAAAGCGGTGTACTTTCGTGAGTTTTAGGGGAACAGTTCTGCTAACGTGGATACACCAGATGTTTTATCCATTACGTGACCAAATTAACGCATCAGGTCAAATACAACCTTAGTTCCATGAAAATATTATCTGGCCACAATTTCGGTGTTAAAATTCAGTACAAAAACCCCTCAACTTCTCTTGAATGCTTGAATGAGAAATATAATTGACTTGCTTCTATGTATGTTCGTTTAGCAACATGTAGGATGAGAAATTCGTAGTTTTCCTCATAGGAAATAGTCTTTATTGCAAGGGCCTTCTTTCAAGGGTCTTCAAGTACTCCATTTAGAGTTTGATATTTGGTCAAAGTATTGGAGATCAAGCTCAAAATAACAGCCCATTCTGAAGCTCTTATAAGTGTCTAGGTAAATCTCGAGTTAAAAGCTCCGTTTTCTATTGTCTCACTGCTGGAAAAGCCTGTCTCTGAAAGCTATTTTTTGAGCTGTCCGCCATCTTGCATTCCTAAAGTTCCTTACTGGCGTTCACTAGCTTCGAAGAGTTCGCACTCGCTCAAAGGTGATGAAAGAAGGGATTGTTTCTCACGCTCTTACCCAATCAGGAACTGTAACACGTGACCGTTGCGCAAGAATGCCGCATTCTTGAGACTAACACAGGAAAAAAAGAAAAAAAAACATTTGCAGTTTATAACTCGTTCCCGGCCTAAGGCCTGGGCACGAGTAAAAAGAGATGCAGCCACACTTGCTGGGTTAGAAGAGGTACAATTATTATCATGTGGAAATATTTATTAATACTTGCTTAAAGTGACTCCAACCTAATGTGGCGTGGATTTTGGGAAATTGTTACTTCGCTTGTGTCACATCAAATATCCTCAGATATTTCTAATTGTTTCACATTGTACTAGCTCAAACATTTAGGCTTTTAATGGTGTATTCGGAATTTCATTTTTGCCATTAAGGGCCAATTTTCTAACAGTGGTATTTCAAAAATTTCTGCTCCTGTTCGCAAACAAATCCATTGATTTCCACAAAACTTCAGATTTTGGACAAATATATTGTTATAATTTTGTATGATGATTTTGGAGAAAATTGTTCAAGCTCAAGTTGGGCAGTGAGATAGGACTCAAAATTGACCATAAAATGATGCACATTCTGGTTTCTTGCTTTGAAACAGAGGATGTTCGAAACCAACTTGAATTTGAATAACCCAGAATAGAAAGGAATGCTTAGACTCGCTGAGGTAAGTGACTGTTCTTTATTTTTCCAATGTATTTTTGAGAAACAATTTTTTTGTGAATTTTAGATTTTGGTCGTTTTACAAGTGGTTTTATTGCTCTAGTTTGCAAGTTAAGAGGATATTACTTTGATAGAGCAATGCATGCAACAGTGCTATTAGATCGTTATAGAGTGCTTTTAGTCAAAATGTTCAAAAGTTTTCACTGCTAGAAAAACTCCACTATAGTGATACAATTTTGCAAAAGATTTTAACTATTTACTGGGTTGCTTGTAGGTCTGCATTGTGTACTGTCTTGCTTCACTTCTAAGTGATAGAAGAGAGCTATCAGAAAACCTCCATTTATACTGATTTCAAAGTTAAAAAATGCTGCTTATATCTATATTATCTCAATGGAATAATTACAAAAATATAATGGTTCATTCTGCACTGGCTGAATCATCAATGGTTACATATAAATCATGTTGGGGTTGGACCCATGTGGATTAAATTGTCATCCACTAAAAATGAATCATAACAGGCAACCCAGTTTACCCTATAAGAGCATTTTCATGCTATCACCAAAAATGTCCCTTTGATTAAATCTAATTGTATGGTTTATTTGATGTTTTAAGTTGTGGAGTCCTTTATGTTGCTGATGGAAATGGAAATTAAAACATGCTCACTGCATGTGGCATGTACCTATTCAAGTACAAGGTTTCACAAAACCTCTTCATTATCGTAGTATTTGTCCATTATCCCCTCAGAGGAGTTTGGCATTTTGCAAATACCACTGTGCAGTTGCTAGTAAGGCAGGTCTTCCAACTGGACTTCATGGTTGGCACGTTTGCCCCTAGATTTTGATAGTTTTCATCTTCCTCATATTCTTCATCCCAGTCATCTCTGTTTTGAATACAGATTGTGTAAAACGGCACATGCCAGTGAGCTTTTAATAGCAAAATCAATTCTGCTGTGGAAACACTTCTACAGAATTCTCCAGCAACCTTTTAGAATGCCACAACACACACTCTACTTGCACTCGAGCAGAAGATACGTATTTATCACACAATATCTCATCAGGATCTCTTGTTCCTTCTGGGTAAGGTTTAATAAGCCAGGGACTTAGGGTGTAGGCACTCCTACCAAATACAGCCCTATTTCATCAACATTGACATCCACAATGGGTTAAGTAAGAATGTTTGGCTGCTCTGCTTTTTTGTAAACTTCACTACATTTACATATGCGTGAATCGTGCATGCTTCCCAGGAAACCTCATCCAAAATCTATAAACAATCTTCTACGTTTACGATACCTTGGATCATGAAGTCATGTTGCTGGTACCTGCTAAAATAGTCAGCAGCACTGTCCACTAAAGCTCTAATTGGTATATGGGAACCATCAATTGCGCCAACAATGTTTGGTAGACTACTGTGATCATTAAATATTGCAATTGAAGCTTGAACTTCTGCAAGAGTTTCAGGGAATTTTATATAATCTTTCCTTATGTCATATAGAGCATTCACGACATCTTGCACCACTTCAATGACCATTGTTCGTCCAACACAAAATGCAGGAGCAATACCAACATATGTGTTCCTGTGTGCCAACTGATATAGTCCATACATATATATACATACATGTATGTTTAAGACTCCCTCAATAGGGCTTTTCAGCTCAATTTATAAATCCTAACTAAATCATATAAATCAAACACAAATGGCTGTTTTTATCTTGCACGACGAAAGTTGTCGACAACGTAATTTTTGTCTTAGACAAAATTTTCAACAAGATAAATCCTGAAAGTAGATGATATTTTGGTCACACAAAAGCTTTCAAAATTGTGCGTCTATACAATGCAAAAAAGTCGGAATCTTTGTCCAGGACGGAAATTGCGAGAAAATAGACGTGAGTCGATGCAATTTCTAAAGCACAGGAAACCCAATTTGTTGCCTTTGTAACCTCTCGCTTGCTTTCAAAATGGTGGCATCTAGCAAGAAAAGCACCAGCAAGAAAAGCAGCACCAAAAAATATAGAGTATGGTGGTCAAATACTGAATTAACCACATTTGCCCTGGTCTTAGTTAGTGATGAATCATTTATACTTGATCTGGAGACCCGTGCTTTGAAGAAGTCTTCAAATATGGAAATATTTGAGAGCATTAAGGAGAAGTTCGACAAAGATTTAGTTGGAGTTGTGGAGACCATAAAGAATGAGATTGGAAATGAGTAATTCAAGCTGCAACCACTTATTGACACATCCGCCATGAAACTCAGAATTAAATACAAGTGGCTTGAAGATCAGTAGAAAAAGTTACACCAGAGAATTAAGTCTGGTTCAGGCAAAGCCCCTATCGAAGAACCAGAGTGGTTCAAAATCCTTGATCCTGCATTTTCCGAGACACATGCTGAACTGGAAGTTGCAACAGGCAGCAAAGACGTGCACAACTCAGATGATTCTAGCAAAGAAGATGTTGAAGGCAATTCAGAACTAAAACAGAGGCTTGAAAGTTATGAAACTTTGTATAGGATAAATCTTTCGATATGCAAAATATTAACAAAATATTAACAAGTCAAACCTTGAGTGATGACACAACACTATTTGGTTGATACTTCTTTTTGAACATGTGTTCTGAGAGCCATTCTGTGTTACTAACATTTGGAGGCAATTTTTAAAACATATTACAAAAAAAATTAACCTGACATTTCACAGGTTCAATATATATTTACATCCCTGTGAATTTAATGGACACATGGTAAGAGGTACTTCAAAGGTTTTTTATGACTGACTTTTTCTTTCATTTGTGAGGCGCATAAATTCAAAATTGTTGTTATGGACCATACCTAACTTTTGTTAAGGACTTTACAAAAACGTCTCAAGGCTTTTTCATTCAGTGAAAAACAAAAAGTGAATTTACAAATGCAATATGTTTACTTGCCTTACATGCCCATAAGGTGACTCAATATCCAGTTCCTGTAAAGAGCTGGTACGATCCCTTCCATCATGTTTTCTTTGAAGTAAAAATTTGCTTTTGGACCCATTTTGCATGTCTTCAATGTGAATTTTCTCGTTTGCCCGTCCCCTAGCTTGATTTTTTCCCTGCTTAAATGTCTTTTCCTTGCATTTGGTTCAAGTTTCTAAAAAAATTGTATTTCTGTATTTCTGTAGAGCCCATTAAAGGAAATAATTGAAAGTGAAATTTATGTCTTATTTCCTTCAAGGGGTTTAAAAATATTTTTTTATTTTGTGGCTAACTTGTCAAAGCATTTTATAATACAAGTGAGCAACCTGGTGGATTTTTAGTCAGAATTTAACATTTTTTTCTCCAAAAATTTCTCTACAGAGCAGAGCATATTTCTGATGTAGATATACAATGATTGCCCATTACTTGATTTATCTTGGTGGCACTGTATGCAGAGATGAATAGGAGTTGTTGGTGGTTGTGTGCTTACTCTATTATACTTAACATTCAGTTGTAATGAGCTGAAGATGTGTAACAATTGTATATTTGAGCTTTTCTAATTTTCAAAACATTGTGTCTGACTGATTATTAAATCTATATTTACTGATACATTTTGGTCCTTTATTCTCATCTCATATTGGTTCTCTTCATTGTTTATTCTTTCTTCTAATGCCCAGAGTAATTAATTGATGAAAACCAATGATCGATTAGCTAATCGATAAATCAATATTAATCGATAAAATTAGTGGATTAATATCGATTAATATCGGTAATCAATGATTAATCGATAGTCACACAGTGAAATGTCTTAATTATATCGATTATCATTGATCACCATCGATTACCATCAATTATCATCCATTACTATCTACTTTCACAGGTATTCGTTTTTGACCATCGATTATGGTATTGTCAAAATACAGTACCAGCTCATGAGTAACGTAACCTCAACTTGTGAGTACCAGTACTCGTTCTAACGAGCATTCATCGTTTACTCGCGAGTACGAGTTTTTAATGAGCTCAACCAAAACAATGCATATACTCGTTTGACTTGCTACTCTGTACTTGCGAGTTGAACAAGTCAAATGACAGTCGCTGAGATATATCGTTGAGATTGCCCTCAATTACTGGAATACAACTTGTTGATAGGTCCTTTCTATTTAGGTAATACGTTCACAAATTATAAAATGAATAATTAGTAAGGCCAAGCCATACGGCATATTTTTCAGGTACTTAATTGCTGCCATATATAGTGTAAAGCTGGATTAGGAATGAATCAGTTGCCGTTCCTCTGCCAAACAAAATAATCTGAATTTTCTGATCGGTAATGTAACATGACCAGCCCTGTCATATTTTTTGTTTACAGCCAGTTGGAAATTCTGGGTATATAACGTGTTGTAATATTTGAGAGAAAATCCCATGGCATCATTCGTCAGAATTCAGTATAACTGTTGCAACTTTCGAATTACCTTTGCATTAAATGAGCAAAACTTGAACCCAAGGAACCAAAGACAAGACTCATCAACGAAAGAGGTGGATGCCAAATAATCACAGAGGCTGGCCCGATTAATTTGTTGATAACACACAATATGGCAGACACTTATTTTTTACTAGAGCAGATTTCACATGGCTGGGAAATTTTTAATTTTTAATTTTTAATGCTTTTTAAGCCACCCAAATATACAAAAGTCATGACCAGATTGCTTGAAATAAAGATATAAAGTGTTTATGATGTTGAGTTAAATAATTATTTGAATGTATTTTATATATCTATATCTCTTATCTTATCTTGGAAATGTTTGTGAAACATTTAAAAACACTATTGAAAGACTTTCTTATGGTGAGTTAGTCAGTCGTTGCAGAACCGAATAAATTGTGAAATCAGCAATAGACAAGACGGCAAGAAATTTGGACGTGCAAAATTATTCTGTGACCTTTTTGGTTATATTTTATTTGCGGTTGAATTGCTCACTATAGCGTATCCTTGTTTGATACATGAAAATTCATAAATCAATAATACCCAATGATAATGGATGGTTAATCGATAATACATACCGTCATCGATTAGTAATTGATGAAAGGCCACAAATTCACTGGACATCAATTAACCCTTTAAAGCCCAATGGCCGATATATCGGCCATAAAAGACGCCAGCGATTTTTTGATACAGTGGAGCTTCCCATTTTAGTTACCAGGCCCCTGTAGGTCAGGTATTGTATTTGCCATCTTGTTGTGTAAAAACATCGATTTTGAAGCCATTTTGAGCTATTTTTACAAGATTTTTTCATTTTAATCGATTCTCGGGAAAATTGAACTGAACTGAACTTTATTCACACACACGTTTACAATATATACAGAAAATATATTTACATTTGATAAATACATTTACATTTAAGATACATTTACAATATATACAGAAAGTACATTTTTACAATTTTAAATATTTACATTTAAGATATACTTTATTGGATATCAATATAGAGGTGTGTGTGGTTGCCAAAGTAGTTTCAACTTTCGTGTTGGCAACCACAAAGGTCCACACACGTCTCACTCTTCTGTGAGATATACAGTTGCCAAAATCTTGCAATATCTCGATGATAACTTCGATATTCCGGACGATGGTTTAAATTCAGACCTTGAAGACAGCGAGGACGAGGATTTTGACGAAACAGAGCAACAACAAGAAGTAATTTATCACGAAAATGAGGAAGAGGATATCAATCTTGCACATGTTGACATTGGAGAGAGTGATGATGAAGAAATCGCGGACAAAAGACAAAGAGGAAGGCCATCAAACGTACGAAATAAATCAACATGTTTGGAGCAATACGTGTACAGCAAACATTGCTACTCTATTTTACAACTCTTTTGTACTTGAGATGGAATCACTTGGACACCCAAAGAGAACGTTGAGAGATTTCCGCATTGATTTGGCCAAGCAGCTCATCAACAATTTTTCATCAAGAAAGAAGCGAGGAAGGCCATCAGATGAGCAGGTCCTTGATAGGCATGTAGAGAGGCACTTCCCTGACTATCTGCCTTTGAATGAGAAGGGAAAGAGGAAAGAAAGAAGATGCAAAGTGTGCTATGAAAGGGGAGTCAACAAGAAAACAAGCTACTTTTGCCCTAACTGTGACACTGCTCTTTGTGTTGTGCCATGCTTTAGAGTGTTTCACACAAAATAACTATCTAATTTGCCCAAATAGAAGTAGAGTTTTGCATTTTTTATAAGAGTTTTAAAGTATTTCAGTTAATATTAGCATAGAAGTGTTGCTTTTGTCACATATGTGTTTTGGGTATTGCGTGACGTACCAATATTGTGTGACAAAACTTTAAATTACAAATATACAAAGCTCTAAAAGGATGAAAATATGTCATGGAATAGTTTTTTTATACAATGCTTTATGACTCTAGAAATAGAAAACAATTTTTATTTTCACATAGCTTCCACAAAGTGCTATAGAAATAATGAATTTCATATCTCGTGACACAAAAGTCAAAGTTGTGACATTGATTGACAGGTGTCAATACATCAAATAATATTTTTGATCAGCTCCAAATGTAGCACAACTATTCCAAAACATATAGTGTAAGTAAGACAAGTTTAAGTTGAACAGAGATTATTTAAACTATTTTTATATTGACATGTGTGCAAAATTCAATTACACACTAAAATAAATTTGGACTGTAAAGGGTTAATCATCGATTTCAAATATTAATCAATTAATCATTATCGATTATTATTGATTAATTACTCCAGGTCTAATGACAGTGGGTGAGTAGAGGCTAGAAGGGAGTTTTACCCAAGTGGTTCTTATTTTGGCAGTAGTAATCTTAACTTACATGGCCAGCAATGGTATCCATGCAAGGCTGTAATATCAATTAGAAACTGAGACATTTTTTTTTAATAAAGACGTTTTCTTACATTGTTTGTGCTTAAGAATGATTTTCTGGTCAGTCTTCTCATTGTAGAACAAATACGTTGAGATTTCGATCACAAATTACAAAGAAATGTAAAGAGCTGGATGTTTGGGTTGAGTGAATGACGTCACTGACACCTCTAAAGATTCATAAAAATATAGTACTTGCCTTCGGAATATCAAGAAAAGATTTTAACTAGTCAGCATTGGACTCTTGAAGAATCATTTAACGAATGATTTCAACTAAATTCAGTGTCTAACGATTTTGATCACAGTACCGCTTTGGATCAACGTTCTTCTCTACACTGGCGCCAAATGGATTGTGATGCGACTGATGAAGTTCAGTCGGCGCGTAGAGAGATTTATCGCTTAGATTTTCGATTACAAAAAGACTTATGGAATCTATAAACGCTCACTAACCTGAAATTGTCAACCAGAAGACTAGTCATGCAAGAAAAAGCTCAGCAATCAGTACAAACAAACACCACTCACTTGCAACGTACACTGCATCACACTGCATGGCACCGACATATAGTATCCCAGATCGCTTTGCGAGTATCACAGACACAGGAGGCCCAACAATGGCAATTTTGATTGGTCTAAACTCGCGCCAAGAGGAACGCAGGAAGCTAAGCAGGCGGAGCGAGAAAGCGAGTAGGTTTGTGGAATCGATCTGACGGAATTAAATGGATCTTTCAAATTGGCAAACTGAACTTTCAACCGTCAGAGAACGTAACGAGTACGCGTTCAACAAGGCTTTGTTCTGTGATGTGAAGTTCTCGGTGGTAGACTCGAATGGAGTCACAGTCACTGTTCCAGCCAACAAGTGCATGCTGGCTATCAGTAGTCCTGTGTTTGAAGCCATGTTTTACGGTCCACTGGCAGAGTCTAAATCAACTATTAACCTACCAGACTGCACGAAAGAAGGACTACAACAGATGCTTCGCTATGTGCATACAGATGAAGTCAACTTGACTGAAAGTAATTTGATTGAAGTACTGTACATTGCTGATAAGTACATGATGCCATTTCTGAAAGAGAAATGCAAGTATTTTATTGGACCAAAGGGAGTGCTGAGAGTTTTACCTGAAGTGGAGAAGATGGGCGACAAAAGCCTGCAAGAATATTTGTGGAAAATTGTTGACTATGAAGCTGAAGAAACTTTGACATCCAAGTCATTTCGGAACATATCTCGAGAAATGCTGCATAAAATCCTCACCAGAGGAACACTGTACATTCATGAGGTCGATCTATTCAGTGCAGTAGATCAATGGGTCGAGGAAAGAATTAAAGAAGAGCGATTAGAAAGCAGTGGTAAAACTAAACGCACTATTCTTGGGGAAGAGATCATCAAACTTATCAGATTTCCTACTATGGAAGGCAAAGAGTTTTGTGAATGTGTGCTTCCTGGTGAGATTCTTGAGAAGAATGAGTTAACAGAATTGTTTCAAAATTTCTATGAAATACCTCCCACAACAAATATGTTCAGTAAAGAACCAAGATGTTTAGATGGAGTTTCAATAGATACAAATATAAGATTTGATACCATTCTCCCCCCAGGCAAGTGGAAATATAAGGGGGAAACAGATGCAATTGCTTTCACCACTAATAAAACTATGTATTTTGATTGTGTTAAGATTTTTGGTAACAAAGATTCTAAATACACTGTTGACTTGAAAATATACCAAAACAAAGAAGTGATTTTAGAGCAGTCTTCTTCTGCAGATAGTACCAGGATGACCTACTTCTATACTTGTACTGTTCTCCTTGATCAACTTGTTAGAATCCATCCTGGTGTCCAGTACACTGTCGAGGCCAAAATAACTGGACCACCATCTTACTATGGTGAATGTGGTAAAGAAGCTGTAACCCTTGTCAATGAGGATGATGTAACAATATCTTATGAGTATTCATTGAAGTCTAAGAATGGCACCACACCCATACAAGGTCAATTTCCAGTGATAAGTTTTATGAATACATTACCATTGTGAGTGTACAAGGGAACTAGATTAAACACAAGTGGACTAACATGACATTTCTACTTCTCAATTATGTTAAGGCATGGGATTTTAAACCATCTAAGAAAGAAAAAATATAACTAGCTAGGTGGCTAGTTTAGGTAGTCTTCTCTAACAAGTAACATAAATATGCATCTCTTTATATGCTTATATAAGTTCACATTCAGTTTTGATGATGATGATAATCATACAGTCACATGTCCTGTTTTATTACATATCTCCTTAAGGAGGAACTTGTGGTTCATAAATTTTTCATACCTCCAAATTGGACTCTATTTAGATTATTTATTTTTGTATATCTCTTCAAAAGCCTGGCTGGCTACATTTTCTACCACTAACTGATCACATGACCACTCCTTCAAGTTGGATATACATGGTTTAGGCCCAGTTCACACAATGAAATGAGCACAAGCAATTTTTTACCAGTTCACACACGCAACATAACATCATAAGCATAAACATAAGAAAATGGAAAAGTTTTGTTTCCAATGCTTATGGCTATACTTATGTCCTCGTGTGAACCGGGCCTTAAACCTAAAATCAAACTTTCATTTAAAGTACTGAGCCCTAACATGACATTTCTACTTCTCAATTATGTTAAGACATGGGATTTTAAAACATCTAAGAAAGAAAAAATATAACTAGCTAGGTGCTTCAAATTGACTGTATCCCTTCAATATCATGTGTTTATATCACTGAAACAACATGTCTTGGTTTGAGCTCTATATATACTTATGAATTATCAAAATTTTTTGCTAATTTATAGATGACATTGCTGACCCAGGCCTTAATGTGCTTGAGGAAGACCATATCCAGTGTTGATTCACCTGTAATGTAGAAAGTTTTCTTCAAGGTCAGACATTTATCTACCAAACCTAACTATTTAAATTAACAGTTACTCTAAATGTTCTTTTTCCTGATTTGACCATTTTGGTTATATTACACAGTCATGCATGTATATAATTATACTTAATATAACAAGGAAACAAGCTGACAATAAGCAATCTAAGGGCCGGTTCACACACTGCATAAGCATACACCGACTCAATTGTTTTTTCTCACACATAAGTGATAAATGTGCTACTGAGTCTGTGCATGGTGCACTTATGCTTATGTCGCTAACTTAATGGAGATGGAATGGTATCAAGAAAAAGTGGCATTGTCTGGGTGCCAACTTTCTATTTACATTACACTTCAATCATCCAACAAATTTCCAGGATTGATGAGCATTGCACCCAATGACTGTATCGGCAACGCAAAACAAAGCTCGGGCGCCTAGAGTAAGAGTTTTAAAACAAGTTTCAAATCCCTATATCCGGCCATTTTGATTGTGCCAAGTGGCAAAATTGATTATGGTCTCTTGTAATGATACAGTTTAGTTGTGGAAGATTGACGTTGCAAGTTGTAGCGAGGCTAAAGCTAAGGTGGCTACCACATAAATCAGTGCCAGATTTCACATTACAACATACAAACACTGCTTATTGCTTAGAATACTTAAGGTGATTCCATTGAAAACAAAAAAAAAATAATTTCTTGAAGCTCTATAGCTCGGGCTTCCTGTGATGCTATTTTAAACTTCGTCCAAACAGCCAGCCCATCTTGAAAATCAAACGTGCGTGCGCTCGCAAGAGCAACACAATCATGCGCAGTTTGTGTGTGCAATGAATCACGTTAACCAATTATCCAGTTCCGAGATATGCTTCACCTTCCACAATTACAAAGGATTTTGAAGAAACGAGGCTAGGTTCTTAAACTTTGTCATGTTACAAATGACTGAGTTTCATGTAAGTCTTGATAATTTCTTTGTAAGTGGCAAATGAAATGTATATCGGAAGTCGGCTATTGTTCTACCGCCGAGGAGGCTCCACGCGAGGGTTGATACCATTATTTCCCTTTTTTGTACTTTTCAAGGAAAATGGTACTCTTATGAAAGACAATTTCCGGCACTGATGTAGCCTGTGAACAGGCTCTCAGGGGAGAAGGGAGGGAGGGGGAGGGAAGAGAGAAAGGGGAGACTCTTCCCTTTCCCTCCTTCATTCCCATTCCATTATGATAACAATTTTGGATGTTCTTATGGACATTACGGAACTGTCACGGTACGCCGACGTCCGTTGCATTTCACATATATAAATACTGCATGCTCAAGAGGCAATGACAAAAGCTACGAAGGAAGCTATTCAAATGGAGATTTTACAGTAACTCCTGGGTGATTTCCATTTAGAGAAATCTGTCGGCCAGAACAGGCAGCTCTTAAATGGTGCAGCTGGTTCCACTTAATGCAAAAACTCCCTTAGTCTGTGAAACATAATAGTTAATCCAAACCTTTTCTTGTGGACAATCTAACTTATGTTCCGTAGTTTAGAATATATGTGATGAAGGACCACTTAGCAATAAGATAGAATGAAGTGCAGTGGAAATTTGAAAGCAAGATGCAGTGCTAGAATTAAGAGACGCCAATAAAGGAGAGTTGAAGCTAGTTGACCTTGTAGCTCAGTTGCATTGATAGAGCATATTGGCGTACAGATCCAGGGGTTTGTGGGTCCGAATCCCATCGAGGTCAGAGATTTTTTCTCTGCTTTGTTAGGGCAATAGACTGTAGGGTCGCCACTGAGGAAAGTTAATTTCTTCGGTGAGATTTCTCTTCTAGCACTGCGCCTTTCATTCACAAACATTCACTTTCCAAGCTTAGAATCACTTCCTGGGGTCTTCTTCCAAGTCTTCTTCTTCTTCCAAGTTGAGCCCACCTCCTTCTATGAAGATTCTTGTGAGCTTCTATATGAGTCTATATGCAACATTAAGGGTGTTTTCCTTTTAGGAGATGCCATTTAATGGAACGTACCAACCGGCCAGAACGTCCTGATTTCTTAGGACTGATTCCAGCCAGAGCTATAAATTGACATGTACCATTAAGAACTGGCCGTTCTGGCCGGTTGGTTTCACTACTGAATGGAAAACACCGTAAGACACTTGTTTATCAAGTTATCACTTGTTTATTACAATGATATCAATATTTACATATTTACAAAGTTGATATAAAAGACTGATATAAAATTCAATCACAATCAGTAGCTCCATATATTCTTCATGGGCATCCTTACATATTTACAAAGTTGATATAAAAGACTGATATAAAATTCAATCACAATTTAGCTCCATATATTCTTCATGGGCATCTTTTACAATGGCAGGCTCTGTAGACATGAAAAAATGGTTTAATGAGTGTAAGAAAATATTGATTGATTGACTTGGAAAAAAATACGATTTTCTTCCCCCGTAGATTTTCTTACACAAATATCCCCAATTTTGGTCTTTAATCAAATCCTTGAATATGCTATTATCTTGTTTCAGCCCTTTTTATATTTCCATAACTTGGGCTAGGTGTTCATTTAACAAACTACTACTCTACTGAAATTACGCGCGTAAACACATGCACGCAACAGCGCGACGTTTAATTTTGACAAGCAACATGACGTCGATTTGAGCATCTGTCGCGAGTATTTGTTTTTCGACGTTTTCCTCAATATTTTTTTCAAAGTTTTCTCGAATTACGCCTACAACTCTATTTTTCCCTCATTGAAATATGATATTTTTTTATTAGCGGTGCAAAATACTGCACACTTTTAGCTTGTGTTTTTACTCTAAGGTCAGTATACAAAGCTGCTATATATATCAAGAAAAAAATCAAGCAAGAACTTACCATATAAAGAAAGTGGAGTTCTCCTTAGCTGTGGCTCCATTCATCAGACCATTATTCATCAGTTTGTTATGCAACATTAGGTTTATTTCAAAAAGGGTGTGGTTTTTATTTTCTTTCTCTTTCAGTCCGTGTTCAAGCTCCGAGATGCGATGGTTCGAGGACTCACATCGTGTAACCAGTTCATCTTTAACTCGGAGTGTCTCCTCTTTCTTGTCATGAACGTCATCCTTCAGCATTTCAATTTCTTCTCTCAGATACTTCTCCTTTTCATCTCTGTATTTAATGTGACGTTGTAATTCCTCGACGTTGTCTTTGGCAGACTGATACTTGTATTGTAGCTCACGGATTTTGTCTTTCATTTCATCTTCATCATCTTTCTTGGTGTCCTTAAGGATCATCAAATGTATTTTCAGTTCTTCAATTTCACGCATAAACACGTCCTCACGAGTGGCCTGTTTCTTTAGCTCAGCTTCCATGGAACTCTCTATAGTAGATGCGATCTCTTTCTTAAGGCTCTTGTTGTCACAATGCAAACGGGATTTCTCCGCTGAGAGCTGTGCAAGTTGGCCCCTAGTCTCATCTAGTTGAGTCACAAGTTCGCTTTTTTCCTCCTTCAATTGTGATACTAACTTGTTCAACTCCCGTACCTTCTCATTTAGGCCACGTTTTTCACCTATAACATCATAAGGTATTTTTAGTTCAAGTCACACTTTTTTCAGGAATGACTGACACTGGATGCAAGCATAGTCCAACCCTAGTCCTCCTTTTATCCCGCTCCACTAAGGCAAACCCTGAGTCCAGAAGAACCAGGTATACAACACAAAGTTCTTTATCTGCGAGGCTGCCGACCAGAGCTCAACTCTTTAGCTATCAAATACTTCGAACATCCAAACCTAAATATCATTTACTCATTGTATAATGAATTTTGGAAACCAAGTATTTAAAATAGTGACAGTGACGCATGCGCATGCAAGTTCTTCTGGACCGCCGTCTGTTCTTCTCGGCGACTTGACAGACTGCATGCGAAAACAAGCCATGAGTCTGGACTAATGCAGTCTTAAATAATGCCGATCCAGGCTTACTCAAAAGGGAAGTAATCGGGCATGACGCATTTACTAGCATCTGCAGCTCGCCATTCGAAGTTAACACTCGCTTGGGATTATGGGACTGTTTTAGGGAACGCACTTTTGGAAGTATATTCGAAGAAAGGATAAATTGTAAAAATAATAGGACAGAAATCAGCAAAACTATACGACTACTTGATAAAGAGTAGACTGTTTACAAGGGTTTTTTTTTTCTTATTACATTTTAAGGATGAAAACGTCCACCGAAACAGTCCCCGGGACTGTTTGGCATGGCCTTCAAAGTTCGTGTTAACTTCCGTATCGCAAGCGTATCACTACAAATATGTAAAATATGCTCCTGCATTAGGCAAAGGCTTTTTAGCATTTTTATGACAAGCCAGGCTATTGTGCGTTACTTAGCTTTGTGGAACTCTAGATAAAACAAGTACACTTTTTCTATTTCCTTTTTGCAAAAGCTCACCCATGAATTTCGCAGTTATCTCCTCCTCGAGATCGCTAGTCTTTCTCCTTTGTTCTTCCAACTGTTTAAAACTCTTTTGCGCTTTATTCTTTTCTTTCTCCAAATCATTTTTTAAGGTTTGCGTAATTACGCTATTCTCTTTAACTATGTCTTTCTTTTCATCTCCAAGCTTTGTGATTTGGGCTTTAAGGGCATCGGTTGTGTTCTGTAGCTCTTCCTAATAACACCAACAAGAAAAAAAGGCTTTCAATAGAAAGATAGATTATTTTCTGGAATGTTCAACAAATTTCCTGACAGAAAGTTACCTTTTGCGTCTCCATTTTGTTTCTTAGTCGCTTCTCATCCTCGTCCTGCTTCTTCAACCGCTGTTCCAAATCTTCTTTGTCGTTGGATAGAGATTTCAGTCTTTCATTCAATGTTTCCTCTGCTTCCATCTTAGCGATTTCGATCTTCAACAAATCTTCTTTCACAGACCATAACTTTCTTTTCGCATCTTTTTCAGAACTGCGACACTCCATTAAGCTTTGTTTCTTTGATTCTAGCTCTTTTTCAAGTCCTTCCACATCTTGAGTCAGCTCTATGACGAGGTCTTCCTTATCACTCAGACTGTTTTTCAAATGGCGCATTTGTTGTTTCAGCTGTTTGAACGTTTGACGTGATTGAAATTCATTTTGCTTGGCTTTTGTTTGAAGATCTTCGTTCGCATTTTGCTGATGAACTAAGCCTTCCTGCAGTTGCTTTTCGGTGAGCTCTTTCTCCATGACGCACTTCTCTAACCTATCATTGCATTCAATCAGTCTCTTAACATCAGCTTGTAGTTTGAGTTTGTCAGCTTCTAACTGTGACCCATTTTCCTTCCAGGATGTTAAACGAGCTTTAAATTCGTTTTCTATAACAAGGCAATGCTTATGAGCAATTTCAGCTTCTTTTCGTGTTTCTTGTACAATCCTGTTTGAAGTTTGAAGTTCAGCCTGCAATGTCTCGTTTTCATCTTCCAGCTTCTGAACACTTTCTTTCAATTCTTCATTTCTCTTGCCCAATACCCTTCTAAGTGTACATTTCTGTGATCTTAATCTATGAATTTCCTCTTCCATTGCTACTGTATTGTCGTTTTGCTCTTTTAGCGATCTTTTGCAGCACATCAATAGAGTCTCAGCATCTTTTAACTGTTTGAGTAGTTGTCCATTTTTGTGTTCAAGAGTTTGTATACGACCACTGAGGATTTCTGCCTCCTTGTTCAAGTTACTTACAATTTGGTGAAACTTCCTCTCACACTGTATCTTGTCAGCGAGCTTCTGTTCTAAATCTGTGATCTCACATTGTGAAGATGTCACACTTTCATTTAATTGTCGGACCAATGTCTCGTTCTCTGTTGTGAGTGTTAGTAATCGAACACTTAGAGCTTCAATCTTGTTTTTCAAGTCTTTTTTGTCTTCAGACCACTTGATTTCGGACCCCTCTTGATCATGAATTTTATTTCTTACTTCAATGATCTTGTGATCTAAAGATGCTTGCCATTCTTCAAGTTGATTGGTTAACCCCTCCTTATCGGCTGAAAGACTAAGGTTTCTCTTCTCTAAAGCTGCTCGATAGTTTGTTGTAATTCCATCTTTTCCCTGAGACAACATTATTTCACGATTCTCTTGGTCAGAAAGCTGACATTCCAACTCCGTAACTTTGTTAGATGTGGCAGTATATTCTTTCCAATTGTCCTGCGCAAACTCTCATTCTCGTTTGAAAGTTTAAGTGTACGTTCTTTAAACTGCTCAACAATTTGTAGTAATTCCATGTTTTGATGAGACAACGTTATTTCCGATTTCATTTGGTCAGAGTGCTGACGTTCCAATTCCATAACTCGCTTGTCAGATGCAACAGTCTTTTCGTCCAACTGTCTGCACAAAGTCTCCTTTTCCATAGAAAGATTCAGTGCATGCTTCTTAAGCTGGTTGATAGTTTGTTGTAATTCCATCTTTTCCTCAGCCAACTTTGTTTCACGATTCTCTTGAATACAGAGCTGACGCTCCAACTCCATAACTTTGCTAGATGCCGCAGTGCATTCTTCTAACCGTTTACGTAAACTCTCATTCTCGTTTGAAAGTTTCAGTGAACGTTCTTTAAACTGTTCAAGAGTCTGCTGTAATTCCATGTTTTGATGACACCACTTCGTTTCAGCTTTTATTTGGTCAGAGTGATGACGTTCCAACTCCATAACTTGCTTGTCAGATACTACAGTCGTTTCCTCCAACTGTCTACACAAAGTCTCCTTTTTCCATAGAAAGATTCAGTATATGCTTCTTAAGCTGATTGATAGTTTGTTGTAATTCCATCCTTTTGCTCGGACCAACTTTGATTCACGATTTACTTGATCAGACAGCTGATTTTCCAACTCCATAACCTTATCAGATAATGCAGTATATTCTTTTAACTGTCCGCACAAACTGTCTTTCTCCACTGAAAGATTTTGTGAGCGCTCTTTAAGCTGGCCAATAGTTTGTTGTAATTCCATCTCTTGCTCAGACCACTTTCTCTCACGATTCAATTGTTCAGATAGCTGATGTTCCAACTCCCATAACTTTGTCAGATAATGCAGTACATTCTTTCAACTGTCCGCACGAACTGTCTGTAATTTTATCTCTCAGTCCAGCAATAGTACCCTCTAAGAAGAGAATTGCGTTACTCAGTTGGGTTTCCAGTATGGCTCCCTTTGGCTTTTCTTCGATGTCTTCATCTGATATCTTGTTAACGTTATCTGTTGTACTGATGCAATCAAGGAACTGTAGCAGCTTCGATTTTGCCTAAAAGTTCTTCTGAGGATATTTTCCGTGTGCTCTCAGGCGACATTGTTTCCTCATTGTTTATTTCAACTCTTACGTCTTCTACAAGAATCCCCATATTTCTATTTTTATCTTTTAGCATCGTAACTTGCTCTACCATCTTTTGTATCACCAAGTCTTTGCTCTGTAACTCCTTTTCCATTCGTCCCAGAGACGATTGTATCTCATGGATGTCGACATTGTTTGCTTGAAACTCAAGTCTTTCGTTTTCGATTTTAAGATCATTAATCTTATTAACCATGAACTGGTATTGCTCTTCTTGTGTCTGAAGGGCTCCGTTGCGTTCTTTTGTTCTTTGCGCACATTGGTCAAGCAATCTGTGGTTTTCAGCTTCTAATTCCTTGATATATTGCTCAAGATCTGAAACTTTTTTGCCATGACTAACAGCTTCAGAACGCGACGACAGTAAGGAAGCAGTCAATGCGTCGTTCTCATCTTCAAGCTTCTGGAAACCACTATTCAACTCATCATACTGAGCTAATTTGAGATCGAGGTTACGTCGAAGGGTTTGCAATTCACGGTCTTTGCTAATGTATTTCTCAAGCTCCTTCTGGCTATCTGATAAGTTATTCTGCAATTTTTCAATGAGCATACAGTGTTTCTCGTTGAGTTCTTTCTGTTGGTTAACAGTTGATTCCAAAGTCTCACACTTTACCTCCTCCTTCTCCAAATGCTCACTCAGAATGTTGATCTTGTCTTTCAGTAGTTCTTGGTCCTTTTCGTTGTCATTTTGATCCATGGAATTAAGGTTAGACCGCATTTCTACCCTCGCTTTGCTCTTGTTTATTTCTTCCCTGAGTTCTTCCATGCTGGCAGTAATGGAATGAACAAGAGCGCCAATCTCGAATTTGCAATCTTGATCTTTGGGTGCCATGTCTAAAGTGAAATCAATTTCTACTTCTGAAAGCTCAACAGACAAAGGACTCGAGGATGGACCACTCAAACCTTTTCCATCTATGTCATCGGCCAACTCCTTTTTAGCATCCAAAATGCTTTCTTGTAGACCCTTTAGCTTTGCTATCAACTCAGAAAGATCAAGTTTCTCCCCATTTATTTGCTGGTCATTGCTCATTTTATGTTTCTTCTTTTTATAGCAATCCACAGCGGCGTTGATCTCAGAAAGAAGGAACTGGTCAACAGAATTAGCAGCAAGTTTGTTGTAGTCAGTGGTAAGGCTCTTTAATTTTAACCCCATTTCTTTTTTACTTTGAGCCAGTTCTTCAATTTTCTTGACGGATGCAATAGTTTTATCTTTTTGTGCATTTAACAAACTTTGCAAATCTTCTATTTTAGATCTCAATGTTGCAGTTTCCTTTTCTTTGTCGTCTTTAATCTTTTGGAGGCACTTAGCGTTCTCAATCTTCTGTATTTCAAGAGCTTTCTCCAGCTCTGCTATTTTGGACGTCAGCTGACTATTATTTTCGATTGTTTCATTTTCTTGTCCTTTAGGGTTGTCAAACCACAGCGTCGTTTCCAGTTCTTCAACTTTGGACTTCAGAGTTTCATTCTCAATTTCCATCTCTTCTTTCAGTCTGGTGAGACTCTCGATTTTCTCCATGTATTCCATACTGTTGTTCTTACGAGCCTGAGTTTCCATCTCCTCAACTTTGGATTTCAACTGCACGTTTTCGATCTCTTTATCAGTTTCGATTTTAGTCAATTTTTCAATATTTTTGAGAAGGTCAGAGGTTTCCAGTTTTTGCGTGTCAATAGTTGTCTCTAACTCAGCAATTTTGGACATAAACTGTGCGTTCTTGTTTTTGGTCTCGTTCTCTTGCACTTGAGCATTATCCAACAAATCTTCCATTTTAGATCTCAATGTTGCAATCTGCTTTGCTTTGGCATCTTCAATCTCCTGGAGACATTTAGCGTTCTCAATCTTCTGCATTTCAAGAACTTTATGCAACTCTGCTATTTTGGACGTCAGTAGACTATTATCTTCGGTTGTCTCATTTTCTTGTTCTTTTGGGTTCTCAAACCACGATGTCGTTTCCAGTTCTTCAACTTTGGACTTGAGTGTTTCATTCTCCACTTCCATCTCTTCTTTCAATCTGGTGAGACTCTCGATTTTCTCCATGTATTCCATACTGATGTTCTTACGCGCTTCTGTCTCCAGCTCCTCGACCTTGGACTTCAACTGCGCATTTTCGATCTCTTTATCAGTTTCGATTTTAGTCAATTTTTCAATTTTTTCGAGAAGGTCAGAGTTTTCGAGGTTTTGCGTGTCAAGAGTCTTCTGTAACTCAGCAATTTTGGACATAAACTGTGCGTTCTTGTTTTTGGTCTCGTTCTCTTGCACTTGAGCATTATCCAACAAATCTTCTATTTTAGATCTCAATGTTGCAATCTGCTTTGCTTTGGCATCTTCAATCTCCTGGAGACATTTAGCGTTCTCAATCTTCTGCATTTCAAGAGCTTTCTCCAACTCTGCTATTTTGGACGTCAGTAGACTATTATCTTCGATTGTCTCATTTTCTTGTTCTTTTGGGTTCTCAAACCACAGTGTCGTTTCCAGTTCTTCAACTTTGGACTTCAGAGTTTCATTCTCAATTTCCATCTCTTCTTTCAATCTGGTGAGACACTCGATTTTCTCCATGTATTCCATACTGATGTTCTTACGCGCTTCTGTCTCCAGCTCCTCGACTTTGGACTTCAACTGCGCATTTTCGATCTCTTTATCAGTTCCGATTTTAGTCAATTTTTCAATCTTTTCGAGAAGGTCAGAGTTTTCGAGGTTTTGCGTGTCAAGAGTCTTCTCCAACTCAGCAATTTTGGACATAAACTGTGTGTTCTTGTTTTTGGTCTCGT
Source organism: Telmatactis stephensoni (assembly GCA_029948255.1). Taxonomy (NCBI): domain Eukaryota; kingdom Metazoa; phylum Cnidaria; class Anthozoa; order Actiniaria; family Isophelliidae; genus Telmatactis; species Telmatactis stephensoni. Next base: position 384,459 of record JALIZF010001747.1, read on the forward strand.
TGTCTTGTATTTGAACATTATCCAACAGCGTAGTCTCCAGTTCTCCAATTCTAGACTTCAATGCTTCATTTTCGTTTTCCATTTTATCTTTCATTTCTGTCAGATCTTGAATTTTCATGATAGAATTCTTAGTTTCTTTCCTTTGTGTATCAAGAACCATCTCAAGCCCTTCCAGTTTTGACATCAATGTTCTGTTCTCGATATTTTTCTCCTTTTTCAGTCTTGTCAATTCTTCAATTTTCTTTGAAGATTCAGCAATGTCTTCGTGCTTTGCTTGCAAACGCAACTCCAGCTCTGCAATGGTTGACTTTAATATAGCCTTCTCAGACTCCTTGTCCTCTTCAATTTCAGTAAACTTTTTGATCTTCTCAAGACATTCCATTTTATGATTGCTTTGTTCTTCCAAACTATTCTCTAACTCTGCAATCTTGGAATTCAATCTCTCTCTTTCAGTCTTCATGTCCTGTTCCGTCTGTGCAAGCTTCTTGCTCAATTGAGTATTTTCATTTTTCTGATCATTGAGGACTGTTTCGACTTTCTCAATTTTACAAATCAATGTTTCATTTTCAATTCTCATCTCGTCCTCTATTTTATTCATGGCCACCATTTTCTTAGATGAGTCAGAGTTTTGATTTTCTAGCGAGTCTAAAGCTGTCTGTAGCTCCTTTATCTTTGTTTGCAGTGTCGCGTTTTCGATGTTTTTCTCCTCTTCCATTCTCGCCTTATCATTCTTTTGTGTGTCCAGAATTGCTTCAAGTTCCTCAAGTCTGATCTTCATTGTTGAGTTTTCTTGCTCTATCTTACCATTCTGTTCAACAAGAGCTGCATTTTTCTTCATGTAGATGGTGTTCTCTTTTCTCTGTCCCTCTAGAATGGCCTCAAAGTTTTCAATTTCAAACTTTAAAGCTTCGATGTCTTTCTCGGTGTTTTCATCTTTCTGAGTGTTCAGAGATGCTTCCAATTCCTGGATTTTAGATTTCAACATTCTGTTATCCAACTCTGTCTTCTCCTCTATTTTAGTTATCTCGTCAATCCTCTTCATGGACTCAATATTCTCTTCCTTTAGTGCCTTTAGCATGCTCAGAAAACCCTTACTCTCAGATCTCAGTTGTCTGTTATCTGACTCCATCTCTGCCTCTAATGTGTTGAGCTCGTCAATTCTATTGAGCAACTCAGTGTTATCTGCATTTAAAGCATCCACAGTTTCTTCAAGTTCTTCGACTTTGGTCTTGAGTGACTTATTTTCAGTTTTGAACTCAGTGGTGCTCTTCTCGTGTTTTTCTAGGTCTTTTTCAAAGGCTCTAATGATCTTTGTGCACTCTTGCTTCTCAAGTTTGAGCAAATCGACGTCAGCCTTCATATCGGCCAGTTCGTTTCTGTAGTCATCGATTTTTTGCTTCAGGAAAGTGATTTCCTCGTTTTTCAACTGGATTTCGTCTTCACGATCACTCACTTTGGTGTCGGGCGCGCACTGTGCGCTGGTCAATGTTACGGTGTCTGTATCCTCACTTTTAGGCTTAATTTCCACGTTACTGATGACTTCATTTTGGTTGGACCTGATTAGCATATACAGGTTGATATTTACCGAGTAGCAAACAATATTATTAGAGTGATTTCAATAAACCTGGACAACATTAATATATTAGCTAATAGTGTTTACTAGATGCAAAGGAACCAAAACATTTAACATCTAATTAATGCCCAGGTTTATTGAGATACTAACGTACACTTATAGATGAGTCTTAATGACTCAATTTGAGGGCAATAAATGTACAAAGTAGTTGTATATTCATGACATTTATTATATACTTTCAAAATACCCATAATATGCCCTCTTTTTGGAGCTAGATAACTGTTGTAATTCACCTCCCCGCAGTTTCCCATAATTCTTTACGGGAGGGGAGGGGAGACTCTAATATACCGTGGTTGAGAATGATCATCTCAATTTTTAATTTCATATTTATCCCTGTTCACTGTCACTGTTGCTGCTTTTATTCCATCCGTTGTTGTTGTGAGAACCCAAAAACGGCACCGATTTTCATAAAAGTATACAGAGTCTGTCGGTGACACCCTTAGTGGTACCAAATACTGTGATTTTGATCTTTAAAAGGTACTATGATCACTTCTGAACAAAATATATTATAGTCCGCCCTCCGGATGCAGGGCAGCATGTGAGCAATGCAAGGATCCTGTAATCCAGTCAGAGGTATTGGGGGGGGGGGGGGGGGGGGGGGACTCCTATATATACTGAGAGGACGGAGATGCTCGTCGGAAATTTTGAAAATGACCCCTAAAAGGTACCTGAGAGGGAGTGGCAACAATTCATTTCTACCCCTAAAAGGTACCAATTCAAAAACAATAATAAAGAATTAAAGTAATGAAACATTTATTATCGATGTGCTTTGAACTGATTCAATTCAGGATCATCGAAATCGTCCCTTCCATGCTTCATTTTAGGTAGTTTATTTACCCCAAAACAGTCTCTAAAAGGTACCAGCTATGTCTCTGGTAGTCCACTTAAGTCTGAGACACCCTAAAAGGTACCAGAGTGCAGATTTTGACCCCTAAAAGGTGCGACAAGCTAAGCATCCCCGTCCATTTACGATCGGAGTCCCCCCCCCCCCCCCCCCCCCCCGGGTCAGCGATCTTCTGCCTATACCTCTGGGAGCTACACAGTGATGAGAGATGAATTATTTGTCCAGCCCAAGACAAGAAACAACTGAAATTGTTTCATTATTTTACTGTTTTTTTTTAATCAATCATGTAGCGGGGACATTATAGTGATTTCTTCACAATTATTCTGTAAATGTAGAACGTTTTAGGTAGCTGCCTTACCTTGCCAACTGTTGGTCTTCTTTTTTCTTTTCAACTTTTTTACAAGGTACCTTTTTTCCCTGAACAAAACCAAAACATAGTTACAAACAGAAAACATTAAGCTGTGCAAGAATGCATAACGAACGAAAGAGCAAACGAGTGAATGAAAGAAAGAAAATACATCTAGAATAAATTAAACAAGCTGGGTCAAAGAATATATGAGTTATTAAATATGTAATAAAAAATAGAAAGATGAATAAATCAATAAATAGATAAACAAATAAATAAATGAATAATTACAAACAAATAAATGTGTGAATAAATAATAAACAAATAAATGAATAAATATGAATAAATGAATGGATTATTAAGTAATAAAGAAATAAAACAATAATAAGATGCAAATATACAATAATAATAAGCCCATGATTGTATAGATAATTAAATAAATGAATCGTTTAACAAATACATAAATGAATGAACACTTTCACAAATAAAACAATAAAGAAAGAAAGAAAGAAAGAAAGAAAGAAAGAAAGAAAGAAAGAAAGAAAGAGAGAAATAAAGAAATAAACAAAGAAATAGAAAGTGGTTTTGCTGACCGTTCTCCCCACCCCCACCCCCACCCCCCTCCACTGAAATAAAGGGTTTTAAAAGGTGAGGGTACTGTTCCCCCCCCCCCCCCCCCCCCCCACGACTGAGCATGAAAATTGACGGTGTCGTCTAAGAAAATATCCTGAATTGAAGAAGCATAGAGTGTAAACAAGTGGTAGGGGTATTGTCCTTTCTGTATCCCCCACCTCCCATCCCCCTCTCCAAAATCTAATGGTACGTCCCTAAGGGGGATAAGTCGAATTAATGTTCTGTTTGAAAACGTTTTTTACTAGGTAGTTCTAGTGTATTAAGGAAGAACTAGTTAAATAGACATAATTAGACAATGAATTAATTAACTAATAGAAGAAAGGAAGGAAAGTAAAGGAAATGAAAGAGGGTGAACATAATGTAGTAAAAGACGTAAACTGGTAAAACTATTTTCGTTTGAGAGGAAAAGAGACATACAGTAAAGGACGGAGCGTAAAGAGGATTCCTCAAGATATCTGAATCTAGCTAGTCATTAATGCAAAGTTGATCTGAGTGTACGTAGCATAGAAGCTACAGGAACTTTCACGATTTTATAAAATCGTTCACAAACATATTTATGATTGGATAAAGAAGTCATCATCATCAGTGCAAGAAAAATAAGAAGAGAAGAAAATTATATATAAAGCGTAAATGAAACTGACGTGCAAATCATATAAACAAAATTCCAAGCTAGTTTTACGATATCGTGCATGGTTATATGCCTTTTTGGAAAACAACTTTGGAAATAATGTACGTCGAACCTTGCACATGTGTTACGGAACTAGTCCGGGATCACTTTGACGGCAACATCAAACCATACCTTTTGTTAATTTGTGGGTCTTTGTATTTAAGCTTCTTTAAATCTCGATATACAAATACGATAACCACTAACAACTGATAAACATTAGCCACCAACTAAGCAACGACTCACAAGCAACATACAATCGACTAATGAGCAACTGACTTGCAAAGCTTATTACACAAATATTTCTAGTAGCACTAGGTAGCAGGTAGAGAGCCATAACCCAAACAAGACTCACGTTACACTGTCAAGCCTATCCAATCAAGGTGCACACCAGAATCTCCAGATCCGGACCGGCCAATAAAACTTCCTTGCACAACCTTGATCATGGAGTCTCATTTGTACTATGGACTCTACTTTCTAAATGTCAATCTTGCTCGAATTTCAATCACACCTTATAACTGCGTCATAATGTAAAAACTGGAATATACTCTAAAATTCTTTCACACATTAACGTACTAAACGGCTACAAATTAAAACCATTTGTTGGTAAAGGCTTGGGACTATTCCGAACCTACAAATCTAGAACTGAGATGAAATATAAAATCTAGGATAAATGCCTAGGCTAGCACATTTTTGTGTAGTTGGTCCTGCCCCTGCGAGGTCCAACAACTAGCCATAACAAAATTGTCATAAGAAATCTACGTCACAAAAAGTGCATGGAAAAGTGTCGCGTAACACATGGAACTGTTTTTAGTGCCTTAACTTATTTGTGAAGAACTTAAAACTGCAGACTGACGAAAGTCCAAAAGGTTCAAATAGAAATTTAATAAATAATCGAATGTCAATAGCGTGGGAACAGTGCACATTGTGAGCCACACGAACAGCCTGCAGACATGAGTATTAAACTGATTAACGAAAAAATGTGGGACTCAATACCTTGACTTGACCTTCGGCATTTCTTGAAGTGTAGAAGCTTCTTTGTAAAGATGACTGAGATAATGTGGTAAGCTTGTTATATATATTTTAGTCTGTCTACAACAATCTTCAGCTGCATGAGATACGGAACCTGCCATTTTGTTCAGCAATCATCAGGAAATTTTGTCTTGAAAAGTCCAATTAAATTATTGTGATTTACTTCCGTCTTTAGTTGCATTGTCCTGCATTACTTATTGCACTGTTCTTGAAGTTTAAGGGTTATTTCTTGTAGATAACTCCAAGAATTGGTCGCTAATTTCGCTGTCATGAGCAAAATTCTTTGAACTTTTTCAGTGGACCTTTTGCCAGTTTGTGATCATGTGATCACAAGTTTTTTTTTTCCTTCTTGTTCTTGCTATCGCGCATGGCGGAAGTGTTTCGTTTAAAAAACGCGGATATATGTTTTGTACTTTATTTCGACGGTCGTGCATATAACTATAAATTACGCACTCGAAAAACTACAAGCACACCTCACAAAGTCCAAAAGTTTTCTAATCTGAATAGGTAAAACTATAAAAGTAGTCTTTATGTGAAATAAATGAAAAGGTACTCCAGGCAAAGATAATAAAGATGACAACAACTTTTCTCAATGGAACGTTTTCAAAAATGATCTTTTTATATAATTAAATTCCGTCAACGAGAGCTTATTACAGAAAACTATGCTAATATTATAAACTAATGATTCAATCTAACCTTGCTCGAAGATGCTGCTGGTTTTATTGCAGTCAAAGGCTGAAGTGATGGGCCCAGCCCTTTCCTAATGGGCGGAAGTAATTTACGTGATTTCAACTCAGACACGCCCAATCTTGCTGGACTCAAAGCAGCTTGTTGAAGGGGAGCTACAGGACCCAAGGATAGCACTTTTGCTTTCCCTTCGTCTTGCTTATCAGCGTCTCCTCCATCCGAATTCTTCTGCACACTCTCCGGCATGTTCCTTGGTGAACTGGAAGACGAATTTTCTGAGTCTTCCTTAGACGAATCCTCGTTTCTAGGCGCACCATGGCAAGCTGGGGTTTCCTTGGGTGATGTCGCACCAAGAGGGCGTTCACTGGATTCACGAGGTGATTTCTTCCTGATTGGAATCCTTGACGGCTTGCTGTTTGTAGATTTATCCTCAGATGAGACAGAGGATTCCTCAAAACTGGAGGTCTCGTAATGGAATGAAACCTTTTCGGGTATTTCCATCCCCATGTGGTCACTACTGGACGTATCACTATCATCGTCAAATATTTTTTGACGACGAGGAATTCTTGACCTGCGACGACGAGACGACGACCCTCCGTCGGCGGATAGGTCTCTAGCTTCAGCTCCTAACTCCATCATTTTCAAAACTTATCAAATTTATCACAATTTCTCAAGTGATTTAGATTGTTGTCTACAGTCGTAAACTACAAACAATCTAATTTAATTACCTTTGTTTACGTAATATGACGTTGTGCGCGCGCTGTTTGGAAACTTGGCGATCTGCCTGTATTTGAGTGTATTTTTTGATAAAAATGAGAGAAGAGAAAACATGAAAGGTTGAATAAGATTTTATAGTTCTCTATCTGTGGGCATTATTGAATTAGAAAGTTGGAGGAGGCTAGGGGCTTTAACAATTCCGACGTATTTATAACATAAAAATAAAAGTCCCTATCTTAAACCCTCAACATGAATCACAAATAATTTAAAAAACATATCTTGAGATTACAAATGTGGCTAAGAAAGTGAGTGAAAAATTGAATGAATGAATCAAAGCGGAAGAGAACTGGCCATGATGGACAAAGAACAGCTTGGGTTTCCTGTGTAGCGGTCAACCTTTTCCAACGACGTTCCAACGTTTTTGCTGAAACAGCTGATTGTACGTCAGTTCAAACGTACTAAACTCAAAAGAAAATGATGTTATATATTTAGCAAGCAAATATGTCCATAACGCTAGCACCCGACCCAAATTACTTCGACCATAATCAAAAGGGGATATTTTATTTCAATCTTTTCACATCCGCTTCCGAGAAAGACTGAGTACCAGCAAGAGGAGGTTCTTCACTTATGTTCGAAAATTTCGCGCCTTCGCTCGTACTCTCATGTAAGAAAATGCCTAAAATTCGACCTTTAAATTCACCTTTATTTTTGCTGTAGTTCATTATGTATGTCATTTTATGATTATCTTGCTGTAGGGTTGTGTTACGTGCAATGAAAGCTTGATAAACATGTAAGAAAAGCAAGCCTCAAGTTTCGCGCGAACAGCTACAAGAACAGCAACGACTTCGTCCTTGGCCTCGAACGATCAGAAAACTCCAGTAAGCGATGGCCGACGGCGTACCCTACACCATTCATGGCATCAAGGTGGTCTTCCCTTGCAAAGCGTATCCAACTCAAGCTTTCTCTGATGGATCGGGTAAGCAGACTGTGTTCAAAGTATTTTATGCACATGGCAGCAGAACAACTGGTGGTGTCATGTTTGTCAATTTCGTTGAGTCAAAATCTGCTACACGAGGTAATAATCCTTTGGCTTAGATTTCAAAAAGGTCTTTTTGACATCAGGTTATAAATTAGAGAAGATTACAATAACGTTTTATAGCCTTTATTTGTATTTACATAATTTACTATGAGAATCTAGTCTAAGTATTCATGAGGCAAAAATACAAAGGAATGTACAGCAGGATCATGTAGTCAAATTTGTTTCAAACTATTTTCTTATCGTTTCATCTTTCTTTGCTTTACATACTGAGATAAACTCTTTTGATTGTATTTTCTCAGTCACTTGGCTTACTTCTTGATGTGAACATTATTTAAAAATATAAATATAATCAAAATATTTCTCTTTATTAAGTTAAATATTTATTTATAATTTATATTTAAAAAAAATCAAATATATCAAATATGCTGGAAAATCCATACATGTATGTATATATATATGTTCACCAATAATATTTTACCTGAAGAAGTTGGATATTTATAACCACTATTTCAGAGCATATTTTCATACAGCAGTATACATGTGATTGTTCAGAAAATATTTTTCTTTCAATACATTATTTCTTTTTTTCACCCTATTTTTTTGTTTCAGATAATGAAAGGGCTTGAACGTCATCAACACTGTTTGCTTGAGAGCCCTACGGGGAGTGGAAAAAGTCTTGCTTTACTTTGTTCTTGTCTTGCCTGGCAAACAGCAGAATATGGTATGCATCATGAAATATTTCTTTAAATCTTGTATACACCCTCTTTACATCATGCTATTTCATTTGTGTACATGGGGGGTGGGGGGGGGGGGGGTAAGAGAAAGAAGACATTAGGTACTGGCCTTTTGTATGCTCAAAAAGTCAAAAGGCATCAAGGTGTTATACATCTCATTGTAGTCTATCAAGGTGTGCATTACGTGTATATCTCAAAATTTTATTAATATTCCATATGTGCCACATATATCTAAACATTATATAAGGGGCGAGATGGTGGGGCGAGATGGCAGAATGGGGGTGAGATGGTGGGGGCGAGATGACGAGGGGGCGAGATGACTGTAATTCCTACATACACATCAATTTGTGGAACAAAGTATTTATCTAAAATAAGAATTTATTCACATGTTGATTTTAATGTTTCATGGGGTTAGTTTCTTCAACCAATAATTTTTGGGCACATTGTCATGATTTCTTCATTAATTTAATCTGTGCTATGACATCATGGCCATAAAGATGCTGTTGGATAATACTGCTAAAGCCTGGTTTTCACTCGTGTTGGAGTTGGAGTCAGAATCAGAGTCACAAGCAGCTTAAGACGAAGTGAAAACCAGAAAACAGGTCAGAATCAGAGTCATAAGTGCATCGGAATTGGAATCAGAAGGATTGGAAGGTTTCCATTTTCTTCTGATTCCGATTCCGACTCTGATCCTTACGATAAGTGAAAACCAGAATATCAGAATTGGAAGCAGAAGCAGACAACCAATCACAATGGGGTTCTCCAGGCCCTCTCTAATGCAAACACACCTAATCGAGGCTTCTGCTTCCAATTCTGATTCTGCTTATGACAAGCGATTTTCACTTGTCTTAACTGCCTATGACTCCAATTCCGACTCTGATTCTGACTCTGATTGCAGTGAAAACCAGGCTTAACCAGGAATTGTGGAGAGAGCTGGCTTACATTCACCCAATAAGTTCTTTGGAACAAGCATAATTTAGAAAATATTTATGCATATAGGTTGATAATGCAAAGTAACATCAAGCTCTGCCCCCTCCCCCAGTCATACTTCCCTTCAAGCAGGACTACAGCCTATACCTGCTATGGACCCATCTGACTTGATGTGAATGTTAGAAAGTGGCTGGCTAATAGGGGGTTGACTGTATTTTACATTAAAAGAACCATTACCTTACATTGTACATCTGACTTATAGCTTGAGAATGTTAACTTTGCCCTTTTTTGTTTAACAGAAAAGTCAAAGGCATTAAAAGAAGAAAAGAACAGTGATGGTACTGGTTTGTTTCTTTGTTTTATTCAAATTTAGAACTTTATAGATGTATAGATACAAACTACAATGTATTAAGTGCAGGTCTTTGTTCACACCTGTATGCCAAATTGACCATTAATGCATACATGTACCCCCCAAAAGGAACATTTTTAACATTAATTTTGAAGCATCATTTTCCTGAAATATCAAGTGGAAAGAGAGAGTTCAGGAGGCCCCACTTCCTCTACTAGATAGAGGTGATTTTATTTACAAATTCTCCTCACAGAGAGTACATGCTGTGCAACCCCTAAACAATCACCTATACCAGTACAACCTACAACTAGCCCAGCAGTTATTGACTTGACATCAACGCCAACCCCTGCAAACCAGACATCACCTCAAGCTGTTGTCAAAACTGAAGACCAAAGTAAATCAGTGAATGGTGAGATATAATTATATACATTGTAACCCTTGCCCATTGTAACTTCTCAATATAATAGTTCAGTTTCCATATATGCTACAGTTCATTGAACTTCTTGACAAAAGGCACATTTATTCAGGGTTAGCCTCCTTTTCAAGAACGTCCCATATGGAATTACAATCGATTTCTGTATTGTTCTTAGTCAAAATGTTTTGGTTTTCTTGCTGATATTTTCAAATAACCTATCTTGACTAACCCTGCACCAGTGTATCTGTTATTTTACAATGGTATGAACAAACTCAGAAAAGGTCTAATTGCTGTAACTAACACGAACTACTGCTTCTACATTATACACAGTGGAGGGTCAGTCAAGTTGATGAAAGATAAACTTTATAGCCAGAACAGTTGGCTATTTAAGCAGCATGTTTGGCTTGTCTTCACAGCTACAAGCTTTTACTACATGCCCCTGCTGCATATAATTATATGTAATGTGTTCATTATGGATATACATTAAAATTTGAGTAACAAAGTTTGATAAAATATGAAGAAGCTGTCAGAGGATACAGCTTACACATACACTGTAGACAAGACAATCATGTATTATTCTTTCTGCAACTTTCTGGGGGAATAGAAGGGTTTCATGTGGCAGCAATGGTGCACAAGAACAATAGAATGCTTTTACATGTGAAAGGATTTCATTTCCCTCGAGAGAAAAAAGCTGTAATTTATTTTAACCAAAAGGTGACTGCCATGAAATCAGTCTAAATTGCATCTGTTACTGAGGCTATGATATTTAAAGGAAGCTGATGCTCAAGTCTAAGTTCTATAATGATTTTTCTCCAGGGGAAGAAGGAGAAGATGATTTCATATCTGATAATAAGAAATTCAGGACACCAATAACTTCCAAGGTATGTAACTAAACAATACATGTAGAAATTATATAATATTTTTAGAATATCAATAAGTGTGTACTCTCTCATACATGTATGTACATGTATGCACATTATACAAGGGTTAGTCCAGGATTATCCTTAAGGAAAGGGTGCAGCTTATTCAAACTGGAACTGTCCAAAGGATCCAGAGAATACTTTTAAAATGCATCACGAAGGGCCAAAGTCAGTCATGGGTCATCCCACAGTAAACTGTGCATGTGAGTTTACATCTGCCCCTTCTATATACAGGCTAGTCCTTTTTGGTTAGGTACCAGTTGGCAATTATCACCAACTGTGAGTGGTACTGTTGATGGCAACTATGTTCACATGATGTTATTAAACTCTATTGACAATGTGTCTTGGAACTGTCATATCTGTGTGATGCATACATGTACTTCTGTTGACTGAGACTTCATTTCAAAGAATATCCCTGTACATACAGTTGTATGACAATCCTCTGTACATTTGATTTCCTACATGTATACAGGTACATCAGATAACAGAGAAAAAGTATTATACCATTGCATTATAGAGGTGGTCATGCAATTGTTTGTGTTGTTCTAGGCTGCGATAACTTTTTGATTCATAGCTAATAACATTTTGATATTACTAATGACAGTGTTCATTTTGTACAGTCATGTAATATTAATTGTAAATCTTTGTGTTATTACATGTATAGTCATTTGGCACCATTGAGATTCCTGGGACCCCCTCTAAACCTCCTGAGTGGAGAATGGAAACACCCAAAACAGAATCTCCTAATGCACCTCCATGTCACAGTAAATCACCACCTGATAGTGACAGTAAAAAGAAAAGTGCAGAGAGGATTAAGTGAGTGTTATTGATACATGTAATTGTGATTTGTGACTTTTGTGTGTCTGTGCTTGTACATGTTTCTTTATGATTCTATTTATATGCTTCCTTCCAGCCTTTCATGTACTTTTTTGTGTACTTTTTTGTATATTCATCTACCCATCTGTTAATTCTTTTATTGCTCTATCTGCACTCCAAAGTTCCTTCTTTTCTTAAATCCATCTGTGTGTCTGTTTGTCCATCCCTCCATCCATCCCTCCATCCATCCCTCCATCCATCCCTCCATACATCCCTCCCTCCCTCCCTCCCTTAACCCACTAACCCACCCATTTATTCAGACACATACTACTCTGACTGCTTTTTATTCATTCTCTCATTCATCCACCTATTCATCTATCCAACCAACCAGCTAGCTTTTTATCCTGTTTTCTATTCATCCACCTGCTCATTCTTCATCCGCCCACTAAGCTATTCAATTCCATACATCTTCCCAACCATTATTTACAGTTCTCTTCAAATTTCCATCCATATATGTTATCCATCCATTCATTGCTCCTTTGCTAGCAGTCTTGATAGAAGCTGGCTAGTTGCAGTGTACCACCACCTACTTCACCTCTCACTGCCATTTACTAATTAAAAACTGTAAACATTCTACTAAAACTAATATCACTGGTCGCAGCTGGCTATCATATCTTGGACAGCCACCTAACTTCATATCTTATTGAAACTCCCGCTTCTTTACTTCTCTCCTACTCATTCATTCATTTCACTGTCCATTCATTTGTCAGAGTTCCCAAGATATATTTTGGCACAAGAACCCATAAGCAAGTAGCTCAAATTACACGTGAGCTTGGCAAGACTGTATACAAGCATACTAAGATGTGTATTCTGTCAAGTCGAGAACATTCTTGTATTCATCCAAAGGTCTCCAAGAACCCCAACAAGAATGAAGAGTGCAGAAAACTGCTGGATCCTTCTATCAAGGTTTTACAATGTTCCAGAAAACAATATATTATATCAAACTCAGTCACATAATTTATTTATATTAATTAATCACCACCTTGTAAATTGTATAACTGTGCAGTACAGTTTGACCTGCAGAGCAGGTGTACACTGTATTCTACAGCCGTATTTCAAAACTATCCAGTTACAATCACATTATGCTCCAATCAAGTTATAAACACTCAAAACTTTTGTATACTACAGTGCAGCTGTTGTGCTAAAAATGCATTTTTGAATTAAAATAAACACAGTTGTAGTCCCACGATTGTATAACTGACAATTATAGTCAATTTTTGGGATATACTTCATGGGTCACATACCAAGGAATCAAGACAATGCTGTGTACATAAAGCTGAGTCAGTTTGTAACAAGACAAAGGTTTTATGTGCTTTGTACATTATATCCATGTTCTATTTCGTTTGTAATTGGGAGGGTACAGTATGTCTCAGAACTAGACTATTTAGTTCTGTTGACTATACTGGATTTACTGTGCATGTACATTTAAGAACTTTTTACTTTCAGGGGGAGAAATGCTTTTATTTTCAAAAGCCATCAGTCATTGGCACTCAAGTAGGCATCAAAAGCCGTGGACTCGGAACTGCATGGGATATTGAAGATCTTGTGAGGGTTGGCAAAAAAGCCAGGGTAAGTGAGACAGAAGCTCCAGGTAGCAAGGGAGCATCTTCAGTAAAATCTGGACAGAGATTGCTGTTTATACATAATTATAGATGTACACTGTGGTTTTCATCTTGCTTGTATTAAAGTAGTGATTCTTGATAAGTTGCAAATTACTTGATTTGTTCATTTAAGTGATCCTGGAATTTATGCAGACTTGAGGAAAATGTAGAGTACCTCTTTATGTACGCTTAGCATATGGATTACAGTTGTTGCATTTACTTTACTTATAAATCACATACTTTGAATATTATAGGCCTGTCCTTATTATTCTGCAAGGGAGCTCATGAAAGAAGCAGATATTATATTCTGTCCTTACAATTACCTCATTGACCCCAAGATAAGATATCAGGTAACAATATATTGTACTATATACAAGAGAGTTTGTTGCTTGTTGTGTCATCTTCTAAGTTAGAGTTTGACTCTAGTTTTGTATAGTGGTCTTCTTTTCTGTCAGTCCTTTTGTATATTTGTTTACACATATTAATTTGTTCATTCAGATAAAGGATATGAAGATTTCAAATATAAAAAGTTTGAATTCTTCAAGAATCAAACATTACTGTACAATTCATTGTTTGCAATCATATTCTTTCAGATGGACATTGACCTGAAGGATCAAATAGTTATTCTTGATGAGGCTCACAATGTTGAGGATTCTGCAAGGGACTCAGCAAGTTTAACCATTGATACTGTTGACCTGCAAGAAACATTGGATGATTTGGATAAAATGAGTAAGTCAAAAATGCTATGCACTTCTTTATCATCTTGATTTGGATATTTCCTTTTTTTCTCTCTCCACATATTGTCTCTTGAGCCTTTTTACTGGTCATTCTTCAAAGCAAAGCACCACACATTTATTGCTACATTTGTCAATCTATGGTGCATTAGCCTTGCCATGTGCAGTTTGTACAGAGCTTCCTTTAAACTTACAGTGCTACACTTTGAACTGTTGCCTTTACCACAAAGTTTTTGATTACCTTTTGACATCTTTTTGACAACTTTAAATACCAATTAATAAATATGAGATAGCAGCACTTCACTTCAGGTGCTGGAATACACTCAAATTCAAGCAAAAGTACAAATGCCAGGAACGCACTGTAACTTTTTTCTTTATTCTTTAGTACAATCAAAGATTATGCTCTCTCAATACCAGTCTCTTCATCTCATGGTGAGCAATATATTATTAATTTCTTAGTAAAAAATATTATTGAATTCGCTCGTTTGATTTTCTGTTGTTTTAGACAATATAATTGTGACACTTAATGCAACATGGTGAACCTATCCTAGACCTACAACTGTTTGGGGCATCTTTGCAGCAACAGTTGTAAGGGTAGGGACAAGGTGCAACTCTGTATTGCACGCAATGTTGCAGAAAAAAGTGCAAGTGAGGTTACATCGTGTGATCCAGGACTTTAAACCCACTTGTCACAGTCTGCAGTATTACACTCCTATTATTATTAGAACAGTTTTTGGCTGTTAATGTTGTCTCATGCACTATTGTGCATTGTAACAAGTGTCTCAGCATTTTGTTTGGACAAAGTGAGTTAATGTCTTAACCAATCAAAATGCCAAGACAGTCACAGTCAAATGACAAAGTCTCCTCTGTTCCTTCCTTTATAGTGTGCAAACATGATGCGATGGATAACCAAGAGCTCTGAAGGCCGTATGACAGACAGAGGATTTGAACAGGCTGTCTTGGTACTATCAGGGGAAGAAATACTTAGTGGACTAAAAGATGCTGGGTTTACACCTGCCTCTTTGGAAATCTACAAGGTTCACACATTACTGCCTTGAAAACAATTCTTGATCACTGTGCATTACAAGAAACAAAAAGAGAAATATGTAAAGTTGAAATGACATTTTTGAGTGTGTGTCCTGATAGAATCAGGAAAAAGTGGCAGGGACTCAAACCCACCACAGTAAAATTTATTTGAACATTTGACTTATGTTATTCTACATGGAAGGTCATGTAGAAATTTACATAATACATGTATATGTATGTCAATAATGTCTACTAATTTTAAAATAATGCCCTTAATTGTCCTCTCCTTCAGGGTTTTTTCAATGAAATTATGGAAGCTGATAAAGACCCTGACAAGTATGTACAATTAAAAAACTCATTAATAATTCATAAGGCAAACACAATGAAAATCGCCACCGTGACGAGTGTCTTTATATCTGATAAAGATTCGGCCTAATTTACATCAACTTTAACCTCGATTTTCTCCAAGATAAATGAAGATATTTTTGATTTTCTTTTAGAGAACAACTCTAATATGTGTTGGAGTTTTTTAAGCCGTATAAAGAACTCGAGAGAGTGTTTTATCGGTATAAAGATCCTCGCCTACGGCTCGGATCTTTATATCCGATAAAACACTCTCTCTCGTTCTTTATACTATACATAAATGGTTTTGCTTGTTATACTTGGGTGGCCCTGAAGAAATAATGATACATACATGTAACTGTATTTATTATAATCTACTCATGAGCTCAGTAACTTTGTGCTACATGTACTTGAACCTCCATACTAATTTCATCATCATCATCATCATCATCATCATCATCATCATTATCATCATCATCATCATTAGGGACAAATAAGACATGCCTACAAAAGACATTCCTATATATATTACAAAAGACATGCCTATATAAGGTGCATTACATTACAAAAGATGTGCCTACATGAGATGCAAACATTTCCATATAAATGGCACTTCTATTCTTTACATCAGCCTTATTGAGTGACAGCTCAGAGTGCTGTTCCTTGATAAGGTGTGTTTTAGACTAACAGTGCCTTTAATACTGTATGGGAAGGTTTGTGCCTTATTTATGTTGTGCCTTAGATAAGAAGTGTATTTTCGATTGTATAATGATGCCATCATCATAAACAACATCATCATCATCATTTAAATCTTGGTTTAGTTAGTATAATTTATTGTGTACAGTTGATAGACGACATTATACTTGGTTTTCAGTGACTACATGAAAACAAGCCCCTCATCTAAAAGTGTTTCTTTACTGGAAGGGCTGTTTTTAGTTCTTGGTTTTTTGTTTGGATTTGATGGAAAGTTTGTATCAGACTACAGGTAACGACTTGTAAAAAATGTAAAATGCTTTGTTTATAGTGGAAGATTACTTAGCTATCCAGCTACAATAGTTTCCAGGCACTCCACTGAAATAATCACAACTAAATAATGTAAATGAAGCATAAACGTGTTTAACAAGTGGCAAGGAGGCAAACCAGTTGGCTATTTCTTCTAGTCTACTGTTACTGATTCTGTCATGATTCTAGCAACTAGCAACTTGGCTAATTATGTAAACTGACATAACGTTTCTCCATAGAGTCATTTTCGTATGAGTGGGAAACGTACCGCGCCGTACCATGACCATGTCAGTGCCGTAATGTCTATAAAAACATTCGAAATTCATGCCGTAACCGTATCGTATCGTAACCGTACAGTGTTCCCACTCATACGAAAACCACTATCATGTATGGCTTGTTACCACTAATATTGAGGTCACTCACTGATACACCTATTTCAAACAATGTTGTTGGGTGAGAGGCTTCAAGCCTACACGTTTAGACTGAAAAGGACTATGGGTAGTTGAAAAAATTCTTTTTGGCTATTGTCTTCATTTTAAGTATCAATGAATAAAGGACTTTATTGTATAAGCTCAACACTAGCTGGTTGAGAATTGTTGTGCTGAAATTTGTGTGGTTTGATAGCTTTTAGTAATTCCTACCCATACTCCATTTTGGGTGAGTCATGTAGACTTGAGTCTATTTGCTGACAACGTTGATTGAAATAGGTGTATACATGTTTAATTCACAGGATGACCATTTTAAAAACAGTACACTTTGTTAGGAAAGAATTGGTGGGTATTTGGCTCAGTCAGTTATTTTGAATAGAATTATATTCAGCTACACTAGGAAATTATTGTAACTCTGTGATTTTATTAATGTAGCCACCACCAATCTGTTACTTTTTATTTTGTTTTGATACAGGCTGGTGGATGGAAAAGGGCTGGATTTGGTAAGACATAAGAATTAAAATGAGTAAAACTGACCTAAAATTTGTAAAAGGTTCAAAAGGCATTGCTTTGTGACACTGTAGCTCATGTTGTGCAAGCTGAACCTGGGAGGGTATTAACTTTAAAAACCTCCTAAAATGGGTGGGTCACTAAAAAGGGCCTCAGACGAAGATGTACCTTTTGAAGATAAATCTTTTGGGGGCCATGTCACAATGGAGATGTTGTCCAAGTGTAGCCTGTGTACAGCCTCCCCCTCCCCCTATGGGGAAAAACGGGGAGGGAACTCCCTCCCTCTTCCCGTTTTTTCCACGTAGGGGGAGGGGCTGTACACAGGGCATCCAAGTGTTGGATACCCCCAATTTTGATATGGGACTCAGATGATATCCAGAGTAATGATTTTATTTTCTGGTTCAGACGGGAGGAGGAGGAGGGGGAGCTTAGTTGCTAATGCTGATTATGTTTATGCCGAAGGTGCTCGCAAGGAGTGGAAGTATTCTCTGAACTTCTGGTGCTTCAATCCAGCAGTGGTAAGAGATACTGGTAGATTTTGCATGACTGAGGAACAAATGTGCTAAAGCGGCAACTGTCTGTGCACCGTAACAATTTTCTGACAATTCAAAGCTATCACCTTACCGTAACTGTACCTTGCATCTGTTGTAATTGGTAGATTTTTTAGGAGGAGGAAACCTACGGTACGGAAATGTGATACGGACATTCGTTATGGTCACGGTTGCGATACGGAAATGTGATACGGACATTCGTTATGGTCACAGTTACGGTACGGAAAATACACCCAATCAGGAATCCAATTTGAAGATATTGTACTGTGCAGTCATGGTTCGAAAAAAATCATACCATGCCGTTTCCTGCTCATACTAAATCTGATCGATCTGATTATGCTATCTAAAACAACAATAGCATTAGCATCATTATGACCATCATCATCGTCGTTGTCATCATCATCATCATTAACAACATCTATGTGAAATAAATACGTGCATGGAATGTTAAAACAAGATATTCTGGGTATCATACAAAGATAACTTTACCTTGAAAGGGACTTGATGTCCCTTTGTACGTAGTCAGAAAGAGCAAATCGAGCTGTATATAATCCCGAGGTTTGACGTTAATCGGATATACATTGAAAGAGATACAGCAGTTCAAGCATGCTAGATTTTACAAAGAAATGTATATTTGTAGGGACAAAATGTCCCTACAACCATACATTTCTTTGTAAATTCTAGGATTTTTGCACGGCTGTTAGTCGTTCAATATTAACCCGATTAACACCAAACTTTTATATAGCTCGATGTGTTCTTTCTGACTATATGAGTTTTGTGTTCCCATCATCAAAATTTGAGGGACTCGTACCCAGTCTTCACGGTATGAAAGTGGCTAATGTGTTTTACATCTATACCCCATGTAGTAGTACTACTACACATGTACCCTACTAATATTTTCTTTCTGTAGGTTTTTTCTCGAATTGGTGCCGAGGCGCGTTCTATTATTCTAACATCATGGGACATTATCACCCATGAGCTCATTCGCGTCTGAGCTTGGTGTACCTTTTCCCATTAAACTAGAAGGCTAATCACGTGATTGCTAATTCACAAGTCTGGGTTGGGACGCTGTCTGTTGGTCCCAGTAGTTTACCTATTAATGCAACTTTTCGTTCAGCAGAAGTGAGTACACAAAATGAATATAAACGCTAGAAACTCCTCATAACTATGAGCACGTTGTGTACACTTTTGTGTACTGTACTAAAGTTTTAAGGGTAGCTGGGCGGTGAGCGCGCCAGCCTGTCACCTCTGTGGACTTCCTGGGTTCTTTACCTTTAATTCCAGCCTGGCATCATATGACTTAAGTTTGCTCCCTCAGAAAAACGAACTAGTGAGCTGAGAATTATTAGAATGTAGTGGTAGTGCAGGCGTGTGAGAGAGTACAATGTTCCCCAATTAGTGCGCAAACACTAGAAGATATTGGACACTGAAACAGTTCTTTATATGATTATTTTGGTAGTGTGTGTGTGAGAGTACAGTGTCCCCAATAGGTGCGCAAGCACTAAAAAACATTGGACAATTAAATAGTCAATTTTATTCATTTGTTTTTATTTAGACATATAGTTTTCAAGATGACATCGGTAACGTTGTACTAGATGTTTGTCAGGTAAGCCACTGTTTACATAAATCAAAATAGCCCTTGCACTAAGGTTGTGTTTTTTAGGGGGTGTTTACATGTTACTAGGATCATCCTAGCACTAGGATCATCCTAGCAGACGAATCATCCTACCTGCTATACATTTACTGCATTCTGTTTAGTAGGATGATCCTAGTACCCGAAGTGAAGACACAAATTTCCATGTAAATAGAATGCAGTAAATACATACGCGTAAGTTTGAGGCATTCTGTCCAACAACCTTTTCTTGAAACAGGTGCTGTAAGGCGCTATACGATTTTCTCCGTTGCCATTAATCAATGATTCTCGAATTCCAGCAAATATCAGTTTGGCATGTACTTTGCAGTGTTCTTATACGTGATTTGTTTCATTTCTAACAGAAAGTTCCACATGGAGTGCTTTGCTTCTTTCCGTCTTACAACATGCTGGAAAAAGTCAGCAAAAGATGGCAGGTATGTGAAGATGAAAACGTGCTAAAAGCATTCGAACTTTTCTTAATGTGATATTACAAACATCTATCTAGTCTACAGGTTTGTGGTCAAAACTGCTGCAGAAAAAGCTGGTTCTATCTGAACCTCGTAGTGGTTCGAAATCAGGTAAGGCAGATGCAGTACAGTGCGGAACCCCTTTAATACGATCAGCCACGGACCAAAAGTATCTGGCCGTAATAACGGGGTGGCCGTATCAAAGGTTCATGTTTTAAAATAAATTAGGTACCCAGGGCGAAAGCAGCAGGGGAGGGGAGAAGATAGGTTATTTCCTGTATTTTCCAACAACGAGCCTTTAAATTTGATATCATTTTCATTTTTCAACCTCTCAATCTCGCACAGACTTCGATGACGTCATGCATGAGTTTTACCAGGCCATTAGGAGAAGTGGAGGTGAAGAAGACGTGGAGTGCATTGGTAAGGTTTTTATTGATCAATGGAAAGCCACTTCAGTGCTACTAGTAAACCATTTCAAGGCATCTATTGAACCCATTTAAATGTCAAGAATACGCTAACTGTTACAATATTGAATAGAATGTTTTGTGAAGGAAGCTTCTTTAATCGAATCATTGGCCATAAGAAGCTGGGAACTATTCACACGAGGCTTATTGCTAACAGTTAAGGTTCCTGTTTTAAAAACTAAAGCCCTGGCTGATTTTTATAATAGAAAAAATATTGTGTGCAACGTCAAGTTGCTGATTAGAGAATACGTATTTTTGTGACTTACAGACTCCGATGACGAGGACTATGGTTCGAACGGTGCTTTATTCCTTGCTGTATGTAGAGGCAAAGTAAGCGAGGGATTAGATTTTGCTGATAACAATGCCAGAGCTGTTATAACGGTGAGCTGTATTTCATGAATCTAAATGATATTCCACATCCATAGTTCTCTGTAATGAGTAGAAAAACATGACGAATGGCTTCGGCCATCATTGCTGACATAATGAATTTCGGGAATAGGCAGCGAAATGACCAAACAATCTTACGGAGTGAACCGATAGAGTACCATCGTTTGCGCCCCCCCCCCCCCCCCCCCAAGACAACAGACTCGTCGCTGGGAAAATGGCAACAGGCTACCAGGAATCTCACACAATAGTCACACAAATAGGTGGAGTTTTCCGACATCGATGGTGAACTTTGGCTCTTTCTTGGTGTTGCAAGGCACCTGAGGCATGAAGACAATAAAACAATGCCCAGGAACAAAGAACTTTGAACGAAACAATACCCTAAGATACAAAGAATTCAAACTCAGAACACAATAAATCTTGCAACACCGAGAAAGGCCCAAAACTGCTCTGCCTATTTGTATGACACTCAGTCGTATTTTTGAAATATGAAATATTTTAGGTTGGGATACCATTTCCAAACACCAAAGATTTGAAGGTAAAACGAACAATGCCGGGCATCGTATGAACATCACGACCTTTCCATGTAACCACCCAGTGCTTTTATTCATGTAGTTCTTCCATCCAAATGATCTAACCTTCCGGCTATTCTTAGATCGATCCATTCTTCAAGTACACTGATTCCTGGGATTTATTACTTTTTCCCTCGAATATGAGCCCCTGGCTGTCTTCCTCTACTCCTTGTCTTCCCTGTCCTTTTCTTTCCTCTACTTTTCTTTCCTCTCCTTTTCTTTCCTCTCCTTTCCTCCCTTTCTCCTTCTCTTCCTAGCTCTCTTCCTCCCTCCCCACCCTTCTCCCTATCGTTATTTACTTCTCTCCCTCCCTTTCCCCCTCCTTTCTATCTTCCTTCCTTCCTCCCTGCCTCCTTCGCTTTCTTCCTATCTCATTTATTTCATATTAATTTGGTTTATAAGGTGGACCTTAAGCGCAAGTACAACGATGCATATGCATCAAAGCGTGGTCTGTTGAATGGCAGCGAATGGTATGAGATCCAAGCCTTTAGAGCACTCAACCAGGTACAGCTCAATCACTTTGTTTATATTCTTGATTCTAGTCATAAAGAATTTCTGTCAGAAATTGAAAAAGTGGAAGCGTGGTTATAAGAAACTGTTTCGAGCCACCTTAAGCACTCGACACGTCATACCTAGCCACTTCATGTTTTATAACTCTCAATATCGATCTTATTTTACTTAAGTTATATTTTTCTTTTACTCTACAGGCTCTTGGCCGATGCATAAGACACAAGTAAGTCTTGCAAGAAAAACTCTCCATAGCTGTATTTAGTATAGTCACGCAACGCTCTCGCTAGAGAGGGTTGCGTGACGTGATGTGACTAAACACGGCTGTGAGGGAGACTGTAAAGCTGTTCTCAATAATTTATTAATTTGACACTGACTTTGAATACCAAACATCATAGAATTCTGCAAGCAATATACAATTGTCTTTCTTTATTTGCAGACAGGACTGGGGAGCTATTCTGCTTGTCGACGAGCGATTTAGTAAATCTCCGAGATACTCTAATGGTAAGAAAGAAAGAAGGAAGGAGGGAGGGAGAGAGGGAGGGAGGAAGGGAGGGAGGGAGGGAGGGAGGAAAGAAAGAAAGAAAGAAAGAAAGAAAGAGAATAAACGAAGGAAGAAAGGGAAAAAAGGAAGGAGGGAGGGACGGACGGACGGACGAACAAATGAATGAACGAGAATTAACTAGCTTCAATTGCACACTTTCAAAGGTATTTCCAAGTGGGTGCGACAAAGAATTCATCATTACAAAGACTTCCACCAAGCCGTCAACTCACTAAAGGACTTTACTGACGCTCGTCAACTTGTACCATGTCCCGCGACCCAGACCCCCAAGAGTACAGCCACACCAAGCGCATCGTCTGGCTCTGAAGGCGGGTTTTTCCCAGAGACTAGCCCAAACAAAGAGGACTGTGGGATACCTACTTCTGTATGTACACCGCTGACCTCTAATACAGATAGAGCTTTAAAAGGGAGCGCGATTTTTAACCAATCAACGCCTGCATCAACACTACTGACAGCCAATCGGCTTGCTGGAGAATCGGTTCAATCAACACCACGAGGTCAACTAGGTAGTGTTAATGAACATGTGCTTAAAACTCCGGTTTCAAGCGTACAACAGGGGATTGCCCCCGGATGTCCTACCGCACCCCAGCTTATACGGTTTTTGATACCCGGTAGTCAAGCAGTCGCTAACGGAAGTACATCGACATTCAATAGCACGAGGTTAGGTACTCCTACTTGCGTTACATCACAGCAGCCTCGTGCTCAAGGTGTTCCCTTGGCAACAAACATTACTCACACCAACGTCACGCAATTCCCACAAATTCTAAGTAGCCCTATATTACCTAACAGTGTAACGCAAGCGGGTGTTGCGCGATTTCCACAAGTTGTTCAAAGAGCCCCAGTGCCAACGAATGTAACGCAGACCAACGTAAGGCAAGTCGATAATGTCGTTCCCATGGCAACCAATGCAGTCCAAACTCCTCCACGTTTGATATTTACTCCAAATAATACTAATGTGGCAGCTGTTAACCCTGCGAGTGGCATTTACCAGAAAACACCGACCCCGACTTCGTCTACCACGCGTCCACCACAAGTTTTGTACCTATCACCAGTCGGGATTAACAACCAGTTGGCTACGGGTCAGAATCCACTTGGTAATGCAACAACCAAGCTCATCTTTTTTACATCGCCTGGTAACGCTCCTTTGCACGTGAACACCCAAGGGAATCACGTGAATGCCCAAGCGAATAATGTGAGCAACCCGAGAAGTCACGTGAGTACCCAAGGGAATCGCGTGAACAGCTCAGTAAGTCACGTGAATATTCCAGGGAGTCACGTGATACCTATGCCTCAAAATAATCAACTGAAACCACAAATCATACCTACTAAATCAGCGGTCACCTCTCAAAATATTTCGCATGGAAACAAAGGTTTTGTTTATCCAACCGGACAAACAGAGGCGACCAAGGAAACGAAGAATTCCCAGTTAAATATCTCTGCCTCAGAAAATCCAGGTGTTACGAAAGATTTGTGTACATCAGTCCAGTCCAAAGGTGCTCTACAATTTCTATCAACTGCATCGTGCCAGGTTGAAGAAGGCAAGGGGATCAAAGAGACTCCTAACGGAAATGATGCTGGAACGAAACTTTCCACTGAAAACGTCGTTGAAAAAACTGAAACTGAAATGGAGCCACAAAATCAACTCAAATCAAACCAGGGGAACATTGACTCGGCTACTCAGTCTAAGAATGAGGACCTCATTAAGAATCATCCTCAATGTCCGACTGTCACTGACGTAGAAATGTTTGATATTGAATGTCCTGAATCACCTGATTTGTTCTCGACACCACCTGAGAACAGCACGTGTAGCAAGGACTCGGAAAAGGATTCAGAGAATGTGACCACAAACAATGAACCAAATCAAGAACTCGACACCGAAAAATTGCAGTGCGTCTCTGCAGGAAATGACGTCAAAGAAGGTGCGGTATCTACGGTTTTGCAAACAGACAAACCAGCCATTTCCACTCCAGTTAAAATGGAAACTGATGAATCAAAGAAGGCAGAAGAAAGCTCTACATCAGCTAAAAAGATACGCATTGATCCAGATAACCAGCAAACACTGTCTAATGGTGATACATTAGATGTTGGAGCCAGCACCAGAGAACAAACTACGCATGAATCAGTTACTTCCGAGGGCCAAACTTGTGAACGTGGGGCAGTTATCAACGCGGTGCCTGTCAGAAGGAACTTGAGGCGAACATCACGGCGAACTACTAAAGAAACTCTAAACAAATGCGATGCTGAAGATGGTACGGTTGTCAACCGAGACGAAACGAGTTTAACTCTACACTGCAAGCATTGCAAAAGTCAGCTTTACAAAGGTACAGTTTGCGATGTTTGTTTGAAAAACTTGTGGTGCGTTTTCCACAGTTGTATGCTTTGTAGTTTCCAGTTCTGTGTTGTGTGTTTCCATTTAATGCCCTTTATAAGATGTTGTGCATGTTGGTTTGAAAGCGAACGAATCCAGGTTCGATGTTTACAGTACAACTACACCAACCAAAGCCACCCAAACATTTCACTTAGAGAAATGCATATAATTTGCTTTATTTGTGTGCAAAATAAGTAAAGATCGAACAAGAAGTATCCGAGAATGTAAGAATTCGCCACAAATCTGTAGTTCAGCGTCAAAATTTACATTGAAAATTTGCTTGAAAATTTGGTTGGTGTCCTTGGTTGATGTAGTGGTACTGTAAAAAAGGTTTATTTTAACTCAGAATGAGAAGATCAAGTCTTAAACGCACCGCCGCAGCTATCGTCATTTCTTCACTATTCACAATGTTATTCATTGCGCGCACAGCTGTACTTACTGCGCGCACATTGCGTGAAATAGTTACGGTGGTACAATTTGGCGTTGCACCCAACATCGCAAGATCAGTTGCATCATGTGTCTGGCCGGGTTACCCTGACTAATCATCGCTTTAGTATTCCTACACAATCATTGCTGGGGGCTTTCTTTGTGTACTGGAAAAGCCATATATTCTTTGTTAGCTTCGTTCTATTGTTGTTATTCACTTGGAGTCTCAGTGTTTGCCTACTGAATTACGTTAACTGTGTGCGGTACACGGAGAAGGTGCGCTGTCCATTGTCGCTACCCTCACTATTTTGAAAACCTTTTTTCCTACAGGAGTTGCTCAAAAACAAAACGTGAATTGTCAAGAACTGTCATCTCTTTATCAAAAGTTCTCGATCCAAAAAACTCGTTTGAATAAAAAACGAAAACGTGGTGGATCTTCAGCTGAGAAAGTCGTATGGGTGACAAACGATGTTAATCTTGTACCTGACGCTACTCGTTCACTTAAACAACAAGGTAACTATAAAATTGTTTGAAAGAAGCAAATGCTGATTCATAATGAAAGCGGAAGCTGCGTTTTTTCATCTCTCGTCAAAACGTCTTAGAGTAGGTTTCGTATGACTGTGAAAATGGCACCGCACTGTCACGGCACGGTTACGGCAGGAATTTCGAATGTTTTTATAGACATCACGGCACTGACACGGTTACGGCACGGCGCGGCCCGTTTCACACTCATACGAAATCTGCTCTAACAAGGTTGTACCGTTCACACGGCGGACTTTCCATTGGAAAAAAACCGTTATACGGATGTGACGCGGGTTATTCTGAAGCTGCATCAATTTGAAATCATAAAGGTTGTTGATTAAGATAACGTGTTCGAGTTTCGAAAAAGAACAATGTCTTGTTCTGTTTTCATAAAAGCGTGGCATAGCATTGTTGTTAGGCCCGTTTGAACATGCGACGATGCTAGGGGCAAAACATATTAAGTGAGTGTTTGCATAGAAGACTGGCTACAAAACCAACCTTTCAAAAGATTCGACGTTTTTTCAGTGTTTTAACTCTTTTGATTTTTTTTTCCGATTTGAAGGTGAATTGTTTAACGCCATATACGTCCCCAAGGTAAAGACTGTCTACATTCCCATTCAGTGTTTCTGTTGTGAAACATCATCCAAAGTTCCATCTCTCGTGGGTGTACGAGTGGTTTTCAGTCAAACTGACTCTGAGCATAAAGAGCAGGTAAAATGAAATAGAAAGAAGACCAGTACAATTAATAAATAACATTTTTATTCAAAATGAAACAAAATATTAGATTTTTTTTCCAAATTTATCTCGATCCAAAATACAATCTTTCTTTTTCTTTTTGTCTTTTTCCTCGCTTGCTTGCTTATTTGTGTGCTTCCTTTCCTTCTTCCTTCCCTCCCTCCTCTTCCTCCCTCCCTCCCTTTCATCTCCCCTCTTTGCCCCTCCCTCCTCTCTCCCTCCTCCCTACCCCCTCCCCTACTTTTCCAATGTTTGTTTTATATTTTTCGAACGCCCGCTTTCTCTCTTTTTTAGAATAAACATTTCGAGTTTTGTTTTGTTCACCAGGTCTGGTTCTTTCATGAAGCTGTTTCTTGTTAGTGTTGATGGAATTCTTATATAGCAGAAAATCACCAAGTGCTGACCCTTGGACAAATCTTACTAAGTGAACACCAATCGCTACGTACACTGGAACACAATCTCTCTGTATTATTGGGGTTAGATACAAAAAAAAATCCATGATACATAGTCTCTACTTCGAATGATCCAACAGACTCTACGTTTTATTTACGCCCTTGCAGTGATGGGCATCCCCCTTGCGGGGCTTTAAAAATATAGATGTACGTTTGGTTTAAATATCCTTCCTTATATACAGGTATATCTTAAAGCCGTTATCGGAACGGTTAACGTTTTATTGTAAATATGGGTACTAAAGACGATAATTCAATCAGAGAACAAAAAAAAAACCATGTTATGATTAATGCAAGAACAATTTTTCACGATAAAGTAAATAAAACTAACAAAACAGATGTTCAGTATAAACTACCAGTAGCCTGCCTACAGGATTTTTTCTCCCCAGAGGGACTTTAGGGAGGCTTACAAACTGAGAAACAGGAGATACCAGCCTTTTCACTAGTAATTTACGTGAGACCGCTATTGTAGGACGTGCCGTTTCTCGTCCTTTCAGTTCGTTCCGTCACTAGTCAGAGCAGTGTTCATATGAGTGAGCTTTCTCCATCAGGAGCGTCCCTAGGCCAGTAATGTGCCTTGTGGGTAAAGATGATGATGATGATGATGAGCATTACCACGCCCTACCGTGACCGTGTCAGTGCCGTAATGTTTATAAGGGCATCCGAAATTCCTTCCCTAACAGGCCATTCGGTAACTGTGCCGTTTTCCCAGTCACACGAAATTTCCTCCATCAACACTAGCACTAAGGTTATTCCACCGATAAATTTCTAAAAAGCCTGCTTTATAGTCCATATTGGTAAATTTTTCCACTGTAAAAGGATCGGGTATGCTCGTCGTATCTGGGTAAAAATCAGCGATTTGGTATCTTTATAGCGGTGTTAAAATTGAAGTTTAGAGATTTACGATTTCCTTGTCTCTCTTAGGGTATCCAGAGCCCATAAAGCGTGTCGACTGTTCAATTTTATGTTCATCATCATAATGTTCATTAGCTTGTTATCGTTGGTATCTCTTGGGGGTTAAAAATCGTCCAGCCACGCCCTTCTTAAAAGACTTCGGGTATATTTTAGGGGTATTTTTTAAAATTTCAGATGAGCATACCGGATCCTTTTACAATGGAGTCCCCCCCCTGAGAGGACCATCAAGTTGCTATTAAAATAAAGGATGGAAATTTTGCAGACCAGTGGCTGTCAATAATTATATAACTGATGTCCTCTGCTATTTACATGCCATGAATGTTATCAAGTTCTTTGAATATGGGCTGTCACATTGCTGTGGCAAGATGTGAAATGCCCAACAGAACATCCATTTACATAATGAAAGTTTACCAAGTTGCCTTCATGAAGTTTGGGGGTTTGTTTTCATAACATTACTATAGCCTCCTCTGCAGGCAACTCCTTGGGCTTCCTTTCACACAGTTATATTATGGGTTGCAACAGTCAAGTAGGGGCTAAACAAACAACTTGTCAGTGACAGATCGTCTTGCTGTCAGGTCAGTGAAACAATTGAGGTTTTACTTTCTCACATTGCGATCTTCCCTTCACAATGTTCCTCACCCTACTCTGGGTAGTGTAAGCAGCTCTTGTAAGACCTAATCCTATTGGAATTGATACCCTCACAGTAAGCCAACTGAAAGTAATACGAGTTGACAATGAAATATATTGATTTGTTTCTCCAATCACAAATCTTACAAGTTGCTGCTAAACTACTGCCTACTTCTCAATTTCCTCTTGACTAAGAAAATAAAGTGAAGCACTGTATGTGGAGAAAGAAAACAGACAAACTGTAGTTTACAAGAACCTCCTTTATTGAACTAACAGAAGATGAGAATTAGTCAAAAAGTCCAAAGCCCATGTCAGTCATCAGACTCCTCAGGACTCTTCCTTCTTGGCTTCTTCTTTCTTCTCTTCTTTTGCATCCTCAGCAGGAGCAGCACTGGCAGCAGCTCCACCTGCAGCTACAGCACCACCAGTTGGAATGGTAGCCAGTTTGCTTCTTCCAGCCTCAATGACCTAATGGGAGGCAACAAAAACTTGTTACAGAAAACTGAAGCTTAGGAAACCTATGACCTGTCATTACAACTTCCCAAAGCTGACACCGCCTAAAAAAGCATATCGATCAAAAAAAATCAACACTGCATTCCAAGCCATTGCTGGAAAACCTGTACACACAAAGTGAAACACAGGTAGCCCAAGCTTATATGATTTATTGGAACAAATTCTATTCAATAAAGATATCACAATCATAAAAACAGCCATGAAACAGTTTGAATGTTTGAATAAATTCCCTCTTTCATGTACTTCTATCACTTGTGAAAGTCAGGCCCAACAGAGAACAGAATCATACAACTTGTTGAGTTATGCCTCTCAGTTACAGGATAAAATAGACTTGACTGTATTACCTCATTAACATTTTTGTCTGACAGCTCAGAGATAACTTTCTCAAGTCTCTCACTATCAACCTCAATGCCAACGCTTTCTAGGATTTCTTCGATGTCTTTAGCTGTGGGGTTCTTGTTACCACCAAGATTAGCTAGCAAGTAAGCGGCCACGTAACGCATCTAGGAAAATAGAAATAGCTGTGAACTACAACCACTTTATATTATACCCCTTGTGTATCTGGCTTCAATCTCTCTGAATTGGAGAAAAATTGTCTATAAATAATTTGCTTTGGTTCATAATTGACCTACCAATATGGTTTACGTTTTTACATAATTATTAGAGTTTGCATACCTATCATATCACTTAAGGAGCTAAATTAATGAAATTTTATTAAAACTATCTTGAGATTCTACCATGGATTACTCTAACATGGGCTTCCTGTGGTACATACGTCGAAATTATCAGCTGAAATTGTTACTATTGAAAGCAACTTTATTCAACTCAGATATACAGATGACGCCATGAAAAAGCTATATTTCAATACTTAAAACTGTATAGAATTTAAAATGTTATGAAACATCAAGAACAATATGTAAAATAGCGGCAAAAATCAGCACTTTACGATACGAGTGGCGAGTCAAGGAATCCGAAATAGAGTTCAAAATCATTGCCAAAAATCTAACTAAATCATCGAATTTTCTCCATTTCTATAACCAGAACAGAGCAAAAAACATTCATAAATCGTTTTACTTACTTTTTAAGTCCTTAATCGACACGAAACGTAGTGCACGCCTGTAAAAACTGTAGATAAATTGAACAATTTACAAAACCTTTGGTTTGTAAAAAGCGAGAGAACGATCTGTGGGCACGTGGTCTTTATATACCCATGATGCGGGGGCAACACACGTGGTTCAGGGGCTCACCGGAAATGGAATAAAACCAATATGGCGGACAGAATAACACAGATACAAGATGCTTTGAATCAGGTAACTCTGCTTTTATATCTGTTTTTAGAGCTTCTTATGGGTACCTCAGGTTTATGATACATTTATGAATGTCCTTGGTTGCCATTGGTGATATTTTATGGTATTCTGACAATGTTATTTTGAGAAAATTCAAATTTACTTCTTCCAACTTTTATCTTTCATATTTGTACTTTTGAAAGCTTGCTGATCAGTTTTGCAATAGTATTGGAATACTGCAACAAAGCGCCAAACCAGGCCAATTTGCAGGTTTTGAAAGAGGTAAGTGTTTTGATATTTGATATCTGTTTTTGTTTGAAAAACTTCATTCAATAAATTAACATACACAATACAGTACATAATAACTTATTAATTGTGTCATACTCACATAACAATCATTTTGACAACATCTCATCTCTTTTGGCAGCAAGTACTGATGATAAAGCTATTCAACAAGAAGGTATGAGATAAATTCAGGTCCACAGTACTGCTCAAATCATCTTTGTGCTCCCTGTGGTGGTAGCATTGGTGCTGCTTTGGTATCAATACATCATAACCATTTTTTTAATTCTGACCCTTTTGCCCAGATGTCTCTTGGATGGGACCAATGGAGAATGACACACACACACGCATTAGGGACTGACCAGTCATTATTTAACAGAGGTGGAGGAGGGCCACTATTTTTTGGGGGAGGGTCAGCATTTCTAAAGTGCAATTTTTGGGGAGGTTTGCAATTCTTTATGAGGGGATTTAGGGAGAGCTGCAATTTTTTAGTCCATGCTGTATCAAAGTACAGGTCACTGACAGATGATTATCCCCACCTCATCACGTCATGAGACTCACCCCAGCTATTACATCACTAAAATTAATGAAACCTATGATTGTTAGCTAATATGCATAGCTATGATTGGTTTATCTGGGGAATGGAATGTTGGGCTTAATTCAACAGCCCCTTGTTTGGGGAATGATTGCTGCATCTTGATACCAATTGAGACTAACAAATTATTAATTGGCCTAAGGAAGTTGCAATTGTTTATTTTATGACTGAAATAGACTAAATATTGTCCATTATTTTGTTTCAGGTCATGATGCCTTATTTGCCACATTGATTACAAGAACAGCAAAGGACATTGATTTTTTGATAGACTCTTTACCTAGTGAAGATTGTTCTCCTGAACTACAAGTAAATCATTTATTTAATAAATAATTATAATAATTATCTCAGTTGTTTAGCTAAAAATGATGAGACAACATAAACATGCTAGAATAGCATGATTTATTTTTAATGAACCAGTTGTCTGCTTAGTTTAAACATTTAAGGTTTTAGTGGCTGTCTTCTAAAAATGCCATAAAGCTTGAGGTTATTTGAGTGGCAGCACTGTAAGAATTTAACATGAATTAACTCTTATTTCAAACATTGTGTTTTACAGGCAGCAAGCTTACAAAAGTTAGAAGCAGAGAATCAAGAGGCTGGAAAAAGACTTGAAGAAGTTGTCAGAAAAGGAGGTATGTGCATTACTATAATAATGTTATAAAACAGACAAGTACCTTTGATTGTAGAGATCATTGAAGATAAAACTAGTGCAGTGCAATTTTAAAAGTCACTACCAAGTAAGGTTGACCCCAAGTAAGGGTGACTCCCAGGGGTTACTGAGTAATGAGAATGTGCAAAATTATAAATGAAACTAAAATGTTGGACCCCAAAAAACCAATTTGGCCAAAACCAATGCCAAAAAAAGCTGTCTGCCTATAAATCTCCCAACAAAAATCATAAAATATCTACAACATCTGCATAGTTTTTACTCATGATAAAGGCAATATATATACTGTAAGATTATTAATAGCGGCAAGGCTATAGTATCCCTAAAAGACCTGGGTGAAATTTCCTACCCAAAAAGCACCCTCCCAAAACTCTCACCCTACAAAAGTCAGATTTCAAAAAAATTTGAAACTACCAAATTGGGTTTTGCACCTTGCTATCACTCTTATGGTTGATTGACCCTTGGAGAGTGTCCACCCTTACTTTTCACTTTGACAGAAGTCACATAAATGTATTTAATTACAACATTAGTCTGCTCAGTAAATGATTCATGAATAAAGTATGTTTTTCAGATAGTCCAACATTTTTCTCTCTGTTTCAGAAAAACTATTAGACCTCATCCAAAAGGCTTTGAATGAAATTGCAGAGTCAAAGTTGTCTTTGTCAGAGGATACGTAATATGTTGCATTCAACCAGGATGTGGAATTAGTGCAGTACAATCTGACAGGTGAATGCTCTCTGATGTATGGATGTGATAATGAAAGCAGCCATTGTTATTGAGCAATATATCTGAGCTCAAATCAAATGTCCATGCAGAATGAAGTGCAGTTTAGATGACATGTTGGCATGGATGCAAGCAATAATTCAAGCTTATAAAACCTCTACATACCCCCTGCCTTGAGAGTGTCCACTGTACTCCAGCTCAGTTATATATATCTTCTTAATGAGGTCAAAACAAAGCTTATGGTTTCCATAACTAGAATTGTGTGGTCTATGATGCAGATGGATGTAGTAAGGGCTGTGAGTTTTTCTAAAACTGTTTGGGAACAAGCATTCCCTTTCTCTCAGTCTTGATCAAATCTTCAACAAGATCTATACATAATGTTTAAACTTTATTTGTGCCAAGATAGAAAGTATTAGTTAGTGAATAGCTATATCTGAATCTTTAATACATGTATTTTTATGTCTAAAATATCTGTACAAAACGTAAAGCAAGCAGTTCCTTTTTGCCACAGCTAGGAAGCCTAACGATAGCTATATTTGGGGTTTTCACAATAATATGTTTTTGACGCAATTTGCTTTGTATCTGTAATCCTCTGGGAGTGATCATTATTTAATGTAACTGTTGTCATTAATCAAACCACTTTAGTGCTTTGTCTTCAAAGACGTAAAAAAGACCATTAAACCCCTAACAACTTGAACATGTATTTATTTCCTTGTTTTGTCTTTGCTCTGGTTTCCTGAATTTCGTTTATCTCGTTATTCGTCTTTTTGGTGTTGTATGAATTATATCGTGACTTGTAGATATATTGAACTGAACAGGCTATATATTAACTCTGATTGAAAAGTCTAAATATATAGAGAGTGCATAGCAAAGCTGGCTTAAGAAGTGTTTATTGTTTACAAGTAAAACTGAATGTTGACTTCTAATGATCTGTGTTCGTGTTGTACTGATGTGTTAAAGAGCTAACCTTTTGTAAGTAAGGACAAAGGCCATTACAGCCAAACAAAAGATACTAATTAAGATCTTTGACATGTAAATTCAGGAATCGTGAATGGGCTGGAGTTGAATGTTGGTGCTAAGCAGCAAAGCATTATACAATCTCGTGAAGGTCTTTCAGAAAACTTTTATGGATGCGTCTTCATGGAATGAGGAAATTGTTCGCGAAAATGCAGGATGAGATTGAAGCAAGACGATTCTAAAGGCTTTGATGTCTGTTTTTCTGTGAAGACCTTCAGACCAACTATCCGTCTTCGGAGTCTTCAAAAGTCGCCGTAAACGCTTCAAGAGTTGAGCCACGTTCCAGTTGTCCCCATTCAACAGCAAGTTCAAAAAACTTGCCGGGACTATCCGAGTCAACTTTCAAACCTGGCTTTGTGTTACCTTGTTTGGTAAGAAAGTATTCCAACAAAGAAAGGCTAAAGAAAGCAGTCGTCGCTAACCCCGACTGGGTTAGTGTTCAAGGACACACTGCTTTTTAAATCAAGAAACAAGGATGACTACACAAGCAGTAAAGAACTTCCCTAATTTATCGCCAAGAAATACTAAGTAACCGGTCTTTTTCTAGAGTAGCAGTGGAAGAAGTTTGTTCCATCCGTTCGTGATTGCAATGTTGAAGTCAGGACTACATGTACAGAGGCGCGTGGAAACATCGTAGAGAACTGTTTATCTCGGCCACGAAAAAGTCTTTCAGGTTTAGAAGGACAGAAGATAAACATAGAAATTAAAATTATGGATCAAAAAACTTTAAGAAAAGTAGAACGCTTGAGAAATGTAGGAGCTGACAGAAAAAAGTTCGTAAAAATTAATATATCCAAATCGCTTGAAGAAAAGACGCAGAATTCTAGTACAAAGTCAAACAGTTGACAAGCTTCATTTGGACAACCAAGTCGAAGCTGAAAGTACCGACTCTGGGTATGCTTCTTGGAAAGCTATGATAGCCAAGGAACTTAAATGTCAAAAAAATAACAAAAATAGTACGAAAAGGGTATTTGAACTACCAAAAGTTGAAAGCTACGAAATCCTTACTCCCCGTCAAATCATTTCCAGTGACGCCTGTCATGTTTTTAGTGATAAAACTAAGACAACAGCTCTTGGCCAACCCAAATAAGGACACTATGACTGGTTCGCATTGTGGGAATCCCGTGCTCTTGAAGAAGACCGTATTTGATAGAATACTCAAAAAGACTAACGCTCTTGAAATAAGGAATCCTTCGCCTGTACAAGGAAAGAAACTTGACTCTCAAAAAGAGGCAGAGTTAATCGAACACGCACTCGACCTTGTAGAGAAAAGTAACGGGGCGAGAAGTCTTCCACAAATAGCTGAAAGCGTTGTTGAGCCGGTGCGCATAAGAAAGTTTGTGATACGTTTGCCTTCGATATATTAATGACCTTGGAACTCATTGGCGACTGATCGAACACGCTGTCTGTCTGTCCGCCCGTCTGCCTGCCTGCCTGTCTACCGGCCTGCATTCTGTCTGTCTGCTTGCTTGTTTCCGTCTGTTTTGTTTTATTTGTTAGTTAGTTGTTGTTTCTTGTTTCTGTGCCCTCTCTAAAGCGAACAGGAAGTTGCTAGCCCGAGTTCAGTCTGAGGTATCTGCATTTAGGAAGTCGTACCCTGAGATCAGAAATACGTAAAAATTTCATAAATAGATTAATAAATCAATTCCTTGTTGCCTCCTTAATTGTGCGTTTATTATAATTCGAGTTACATACAAGTGGACGCGTTTGTATGTCCTTGTTGTTTATTTTCTTCACAGAAGAACTTTTGAATGTGCACTGAGTGCTTCTGTGCTAAAGTATGTGCGCTGGGCGTCTTAGGCGTGTTCCGTAATCCGAACCTGTACGTACGTAATTGCTGTTGTACCACGTACTTAATTCTCCCTGCTCTGCTGCGTAGTACGACAGACCCCATAGGACGGTTTTCACGGGCGATTTCATGGCACGACAAGCCAGACGGTTTTTACTTCTAAGACAACAAATCGCGCGCGTGTGAACAGCTGGCGATTTTACGACGATTCTTACGGCGCGATATCCCACCGATTTTATGAAAAGAGGCATTTTTGACCAGCGTTCACAACTAAAAGATCATGCATCTCTTGAAAGCAAGTATGGCGAATGAAATAGAGCTAAAATTGAAAATCGAAGCCTCTTCATAAAATCGCTGAGATGTCGCGCTACAATCGTCGTAAAAATCGCCACCAAATCGAAATCTGTTCACACGTGCCATTTGTTCAAAACTTTGCAGTTTGCGCTCGTGATTCCACTTGAGTTTTGAACATTTTATGACGTCAAGAGTGTGTCAATAAGAGGACAGACAACTCAAAACCATCTTCAATTTGTTAAATTTCATGACAAAGAAAAGTCCAAAGAACTACATTACATATATTCCTTATTAATTAGTGTTCTTTCTTTATGTCACAATTTTTTTAAAATTTATTTTTGAAGCTTTAGCCACATCAACACTGGAGTGGCATGGCCCTCACAACAGAGCGAGGCTCCATTAATAGTGAGGCCGAAAAGCACGCTTTTCATCTTTGCGTTACAACTGCTTATTGACCAGTCATTATTTACAGGGAGGGGGGGCTGGTGGAAATATGGGGGGGGCATCATTTTTCATGCACACACTGCATTATTGTTATAAGAGAATGTTGTGGAAAGGGGGGTGTGGCCATCAAAAATTGTGCATCACATTTCTCATTTCCACCAGCCCCCCCCCCCCCCCTCCCTTTAAATAATGACCGGTCCCTTACGTTACATGTTAAAGCTACAAACTTGCATCAATGGGGCCGTGTCTAACTGACTGACTCATTTCGGTTTTTTAACATTTTCCTCATATTGCCCTTGGACGTTCCCAGCCGGTGAATATTGAGCGACAACATCAGTTTTGGTGTAATGCATACCACCCTTAATGTATTTTTTGGTAGCAATACCGACCCCAACAGAGGTAGTGGATTTCCAGACAACCTGTTGACAAACGTCATGGATACCCCTATTTCAAAAAAGGTTGTCACCGCTAAGAGCGATAGGCGATAGGTAATAGGTCATTCCAAGACCGCAAAGCACTATTGATTTCTTAATTAAGCCATCCTAAATCTTTCTTTACACTCTTCCATCAAATATTTGGCTATTCATATGTAAATCAATTAGAAATCAATAGTGCTTTGCGGTCTTGGAATGACCTATTACCTATCGCCTATCGCTCTTAGCGGTGACAACCTTTTTTGAAATAGGTGTATATTAGTAGAGTGAACTGATCCCGATTAATACGGACACTATGGCGAGACGTGGACGAGACAGGGTGTGTCCGTATTTAGGGTGCTCGAACATATTTTGTTACTAAGCAACGTGGTTGAAATCCCACTCGTTCAAATTTATGACACACGGGAGTAGGGTAAGACAAACATTAAACTGCATCTGGTTTCTGAAAATAGCCCAAGCAGGAATTCACATGGCGCGCGCGATATTTAGACGTTTTCCTCTTATTGTACTCTCTTGGTGGTAGTCCTGTCGTCTCCTCAATGTATAACCCAAGTTACTAGGGATTATGAGTGAGTTACCTGTGTAAAAGTCAGAATCTCCTTTTCCCCGGTGCTAGATCCAGGTTTGTTCCAGTCATAGTGCTTTACTGGATTGTACCTAGAGAATCAAAATGCCACTCTAAACGACTAAACATATAAAACGCTCCAGCCTCACAACTCTGTACTGTAATTTATAAACACGGTGGGAGATATGATGTATAGCATAACGCGAGGCGCAGCCGAGTGTACAATTTTTCTATGGCCTTTAGTTTTCTTGAAATCAGGCGTTGAAGATGCTAAAATCCAGACAAAATCGCTTAAAATGGCCAATATTCCAATCGCTAATTATGGTAACAAATGGAGGCGCGTTAATTCTCAGTTCCATTCATTTTTCGTCTCCACCAAGCCGAGAGCCACGTACGTACCGTTTTGGGCCTGACGGAAATCAATAAAATCTGTTTTCTCTCATTCGACCTTGATCAAATTTGTGGCGTAACCATGCTGGGACCCGTGTTCGCGAATCATTGACCCAGCAGCTTTACGGACCCGTTATCTTAACCGATAAATTTTACGGGTGTTTCTTGAAACGCACGCTATTTTCGATTTCTACGATTTCACAAACAAGTTTACGGATGCTCACCTCCTAAAACAATAGAACATTCTCTTATTCCAAGCTAGGTTTCTCTCGACTTCTACAAATCCGAGTGTTTTATTTCTCCATATAGCTTTTTATCTCAATCGCATAAATTAATTTAAGATGACTCTATCGAAATAACTACCGCAGGTCGGCGCAGTAGCGGCGAACGAATGTAGCGAGCTTTCCTACACAAGATTCATGAAGAAAACGATGTTTACCAAAGAACTGGTGCGTGAAGTGGATGCATGCAAATTCATGATGTGATTATAATAGGAAAGACGATGATAAAGGATTTGTATTCAGACAGAGTAGGAAGTTATCAAAGTACCGGGATACTTATGCGTCGGAAACACAATAAAGAGCTCAGTTGGTTGAGCGTCGGTCTCTCGTGCGGGAGGTCGGGGTTTGAATCCCGGCCGGACCAACACTCAGGGTCTTTAAATAATTGAGGAGAAAGTGCTGCCTTTGTAACTACATCTGCAAATGGTTAGACCTTCAGGTCTTCTCGGATAAGGACTTTAAACCGTAGGCCCTGTCTCCCATCCCTTCCTTAACCTGTATATGGGGGACATTAAAGAACCTGTTGAACTATTCGCATAAGAGTAGGGGATTGTCTCCGGTTCAACAGCCTACCCCAATTGGAGGCATAACATACTAATACTAATTATTCACTCATGATTGTAAGCTGCGCGCTACCGAATACGTGCCGTAAAATTTAAAAATTTCATTTCATTTACTGTAAAAATAAAATACTGTACTTATAAACAGGTCTGAAAGCAAGGAAAGTACTAATATTTAGCGCTGGGAGTTCCTTCAACAAGCTGGTCTTCCAGGAAGCCGGCCGACGGGCGCTCTTTTTTCCCCTCTCTACATCAGTGCTCCGTTTTTTAAGGGTATTTATAATTAGAGCTAATTAAAACTACACAGAATGGAAAGAAGTCGAAACAAGTATGAGACCAATGGGGATGGAACTCAGGGCCTCTCGCTCCGAAAGCCGCGAACTTCCTTAATACTCCGTATTAGGATCGGCACACACTAGAGGGCTCAAAGCTTTTACGGAAGAGACAATTTTCATCGTATGAAGGTTTCGTCGTGTTACAGGGACAAATATCTGTCCCTAGGACAAGATGATAGGAGTGTAGCTAAGTTAGGTAGTACGAGGGCTTCTGATTGCTGAGAGATCCCAAGTTTGATTCCCATCCCCAACACACTTGTCTTACCATGATGCAACGGCGTCAGCACAAGTAGCTTCGGCTGGGTAGCCAGTGGTACTTCCTTGCCATTGATAAAAGATAGTTACTCCATTACTGTTAGAACTTTGAGAAGAACCGCTATTGCCCTGAGCAAGAGACAATGCTTGGTTTTCAGCACTTGAAGCAAGGCTACTACTCCAAGATAGGTTTGGTGTGTCCTGGTGTAAGGCGCGCTTACTGTTGAAGGAAGCCAAGCACTCTGTTGTGTCGACTGTTGGAAGAAAGAAAGCCGAAACATGCAGATGGAAGCTTCAGAAAACTAACCAGCCAGACAGCCAGACACACAGACACACAGACAGAGGGCGAACAGGCAGACAGTCAAATAGATAGAGACAGACAGACAATATTTTATCGCTACCCGCAACACTTTTTAATTGCATTTTTGTTTCGTTTTGATTGGGGATGGAGCTTTTGCAAATACTCATAAATCACAAATGTTTATAAAAACGTGTAGATCAGGAAAGCCAAAACACTTTTTGTAGTTACATAGTTGCATAAATAATGTCCACATAAATAATTACCACATAATCAAGAGTGAGACACATAATCCCTTCTGTTGACCCCAGACCTGTACACAAAGTACTTACAGCTGACTGTCTGTGGACTTCTTTTCTGCACTCTCGAATCTACAGGAAAATGACATTGCATAGTTGTGTTGGAACCACACATCACAGATACGTAGGTACTGGTGACAACAATATGGGAAATAACCGAAATGGTAGATACGAACAGAGGTAGGTGAAGGGGTAGGGACAGGCCTAGGTTAGCGGAAAATAAGTGGCATGGGGAAGTAATCAATAATATGCATTGATCATATTTGTGATTTACTTGCCAGCTACCAATCCTCTCAGGTGACATATATTCAGATATGTTAAAATCGAGAACTGGACATTCTTTCTTTATTGCGTTTCCTTTCTACATACATTTTTACCGTAATACAATTAAGATAACCATACCATACCATATCATACCATGGGGGAAAATTAAAAAAATAGGGCGAAAATAATGAGTGTCTGTGTGCTCAGTTGAACGATGGCTAAAACCAAAAGAAATTAAAATCCTCTGCCTTGCACCAACTTAACTACCCTTAGCTACCCTATATGCTCGTTTGACTCTTCATCTTTATAACATACTACTTGAAGAAAAAATGAATTTTTGTTTGTATTGGCGAACTTTCTTTGAAACTACTTATTGTTGTTGTGTAATTCCCGCGCATTGATATTGCATGACAAAACAAAACCTGCCCTGATGAGAATATGTGTATTTTCAGACAAAAAATCGAACTGCATAAAAACCTCTGGCTTCATTTTCGCTACTTTTCCGGAGAGAAAGGGAATGAGTTTACAAAGTTCTAACCTGAAAGTCTTTTGAGAAATGCATGGTAGCCACTGTTTCTTGGCTCGAAAGGAGCTGCATTCAAGGACGACACAACGAGCAGGACGAGGGCAAACACTTTTAGCATCTTGATTTCTTGAGTTCTGCTAAGCTGCTTTTTCTACGTCCGTAGTTGATGATAGAAGATAGAAAATACTGCTATTGCTGGTCTCTTTTTATGCAGTTGTTCTGGGGAAGGCCCTAGCTCGGCTTATAGGATTGTTAGAGTTGAGATTGTTGTTTGTTTTACGAAAGTGTTTTATTGTCCCGGGCGGCGGTACAACTTAAAGGTTTGTATTTTAATTTATGGAATACACGGCAAAGCACTTGAATAGATTGCACCCGCTTAATTAGTATAGGTATAATCATGATTTTATCGCGCAATTGAGAATGACTTCTCATAAACTTTTCAATAGTGCTTTCAGACTACATTCGCCCTACGGGTTCACCGACAAAAATTTTTGGGTGTATGTACAGTAATTCAAAAATAATCACATGGTTTTATAGTGCAATTTGGGATAAATGACCCCTAGTAAATTTTTAACTGCTTACAAACTGCACTCGTCTTATGGGATCGTGTTAATTTTGTTTGAAGAAAAATTTACTCATTCATGCTTATTTATTCCAAATTGCACTCAGAATCAATTGATTAGTATAGGTAGCCACACGAGAAAAGACATCTTTTAGAGAAAATAATATCTACAAGAAAAATGATGGTAAATGGGCTTGTCGCTCGATACCCGTAATCCTGTAGTTGCTATGCGAATAACGTCACCAACCGAAACAACAGACCGTAACAGATAACTCCCACTCAACGAATTTTTCATGTCTAGGCCAAAATTAATAGTATTATATGCCAAACGCTCTAATCTAAAAGAATATTAATAAACGCACCTTAAACCTTTATGAATACCATGAAAATCGTAGGATATCAGCAGGAAACAAGAAGAACTTACAGATACACGTGTGATGGTGCGATCAAGCAAATCGAGCAGGCGTTACTACATGTGTGCGTAGAGCCTGAAACGAGCCTCGTTCTGAGTCAT
Source organism: Telmatactis stephensoni (assembly GCA_029948255.1). NCBI lineage: Eukaryota > Metazoa > Cnidaria > Anthozoa > Actiniaria > Isophelliidae > Telmatactis > Telmatactis stephensoni. The sequence continues at coordinate 425,993 of JALIZF010001747.1, forward strand.
TATATCATCAAAGGAAACCCATCAACCTTTACAGCGAAAATCGCTGCATCGCGACCTCCAACGTCGATAAGATTTCGATCTTTTCTGATCCGTCCATCATTCTTGGGGGCGGAGCTTTCACGAACTCGTTCAGTGATTGGTTGATTTGAAAGAAGCTCCGCCCCCAAACTGATTGAAGGCTCAGAAAAACCCAAAATCAAAACAAAATTTTGTAATTTGCTGGTCGCGATGCAACGATTTTGGCTGTAACAGCAAATGATAACATGACGAGTATGCGTGAGCCGCTGTACGGAAGTGGCCTGCATTACGGTTTTACCTGGCTTAGGGCTACCTCTCTCTGGAATTTCTTCATATAATTTACTCTCTTGAAAATCGCGTTCTTGACTAAGCCAACTGCCCATGCACAGTCTAGCAAGCAGTCCCAGTAAACAACGAACTAGTCCCAAAATGTTGCGTTCACTACTCGGGCTACCAGCTCAAGTGAACGGAGCATCTTGGTTTTGCAAGCTCTCATCAAAACTTTTGCTAGTACAATTTGGGCCAAAAAAAGTACAGACAACTGCTCCCAGCCCAGACATTTATCGATGGGAATGGAAAATCCTTTTAGTTGCTTGTTCGCCTATCAGTTGTAATATTTTAAAATAATACAGTTTTATAAGTGTCCAATGTGTTCTATCGCCAAATCTCAGCTCACTAGTTTTTTTTTTTTTTGTTGTTTTTTTTTTTTTTTCTGAGGAAAAAATTGGATGACCAAGAGAAAAACATTCGAAGGAAGGCAGAAAACAAACTAACCACCATTTAATGTTTCTAAAATAAAACAAGAACTATATATAAAATAAATATAGATAAATTGAAGATGGATAAATTGAAGATAGATAAATAAGTCGATTTGAGGGAGGGAGGGAGGGAGGGAGGGAGGGATGGAAAACCTAAACCTAGACTCGCGCCGCCTAAGGACCTGGGCACCAGTAATTAGCGCGACGAAAATTTTTGTATGTATATGATTAACAAATTAACACACGATTTTTTCGGGTAATTTGAAATTAGGACTCGTAAATTTTTCAACGATTACAAATTGCACTCGCCCTAAGGGCTTGTGCATCATTCTAAATTGCACTCAAAATCAGGGGCGGCGAAAGCTAAAAAGAACTGGAGGTCCGCGCCAAAATAGCTTGTATCTCAAGCGCAAGAAAATCGAGTCTGCAAATCAGGCTATTCAAAGTTTTATCCAAACCAAGAATTTTATGGAAGGGCCAGGCTCTTCCAACAAAATAATTGGAGGGGTCAGTGATGTGATGCCTGACCCCCCTCCCCGAAGCCCCCCCCCCCCTTCCACCCACACACTTCCGCCGCCCCTGAAAATCATGTAATTGTATATATGTATTACAAAATATAAACAACATACACGTTAGTACTGATCGTTTCAACGGAAAAAGATGTTCGCCTTACTGTATCACGATTCATCATTTCTTAAGTTTAATACTGTTGTGAATATTTTCGTGTTGTTTACAGCTGGAGTTGTGAGAAAACCTCTTGCTGCAGTGCTGACATTTGTATGGTTTAACACCTGTGTGGATCTGTTCGTGTCTTTTACAGGTGCTGCTTTGTGAAAACCTCTTGCTGCAATACTGACACTTGTATGGTTTAACACCAGAGTGAACTCTCTTATGTATCTTAAGGTCTCCATATGCTACAAAGGCTTTATCACATTGCTGACACTTGTATGGTTTATCACCTGTGTGGACCCGTTCATGTACTTTACAGGTGCTGCTGTGTGAAAACCTCTTGCTGCAATGCTGACACTTGAATGGTTTAACACCTGTGTGGATCCGTTCGTGTGATTTACAGCTACTGCTTTGAAAAAATCTCTTGCTGCAATATTGACACTTGTATGGTTTAACACCAGAGTGAGCTCTCTCGTGTACCTTAAGGCCTTCACAGGATGCAAAGGCTTTATCACAGTGCTGACACTTGTATGGTTTAATACCTGTGTGTATACATTCATGTGATTTACAGTGACCTCTTCGAGAAAACTGCTTGCTGCAATACTGACACTTGTATGGTTTAACACCTGTGTGGATCCGTTCGTGTGATTTACAGCTACTGCTTTGAAAAAATCTCTTGCTGCAATATTGACACTTGTACATGTATGGTCTAACACCAGAGTGAGCCGCTTTCTCATGCAACTTAAGGTTCCAATGGCTTGTACAGACTTTATCACAATACTGACACTTGTATGATTTAACACACTTTACTGTGTGTTTTCGTTCATGGGTTTTACAGTTACTGCTTTGTGAAAACTGCTTGTTGCAATACTGACACATGAATGGTTTAACACCTGTATGTATCTTTTCATGTCTCTTACAGTTACTACGAACTGAAAAGCTCTTGCTGCAAAACTGGCACTTGTATGGCTTAATGCCAGAGTGAACTCTTTCATGTACTTTCAGGTGTGTAGATACCGCAAAGGCTTTATCACATTGCTGACACTTGTGTAGTTTAATGCTGGTGTGGGTCCGTTCATGTGATTTTAAGTGGCTGCCTTGTGAAAACCTTTTGCTGCAATACTGACACTTGTATGGTTTAACAGCAGAGTGAGCTCTCTTGTGTATGAATTTTTTAACACCTGTATGTATCTTTTCATGTCTCTTACAGTTACTGCTAGTTGAAAAGCTCTTGCTGCAATACTGACACTTGTATGGCTTAACACCTGTGTGGATCCGTTCGTGTGATTTTAAGTGGCTGCCTTGTGAAAACCTTTTGCTGCAATACTGACACTTGTATGGTTTAACAGCAAAGTGAGCACAGGTTTCGTGTTCAGTTTGTTTGTCATCAATATTACTTTCTATTCCAGGATTGGATTCAGTATCCTGCATAATTACATGGGTGTTCACTAAGTTCCTTTCACCATCACTGCTGTTATCACCAGTAAGTACCCTGTCATGTTCACCATTCTAAATAATAAAAGTTGCTATCAGACATGAGGGTAACATACATAGCTAAAATAAAGGGTTTTGAACATTTTACAAAGGAAGAGAGCACCCTACCACGCCAACATGTCAACAGTGTCAGTGTAAAAGGATAAAGTAACCAGGATTTCAATTCTTTTAAGGGTAGAGCTTGTACATCAAATGATATTTTTTGTAGGATGCTGATTTTGAAAATCAAACTTAAATTCATAGTGGATAAAACAACTGAAGTTCACAAATGAAAGAAATCATATTTTCTACTGAAATGTATTCCATGGCGCTCAAAGGTCTACTGGGGGCCTATTATACTAAGCTATGTTATCCTCATGCCTGATGGCAACTTTTATTATTTAGTAGTAGATTAGTCCAAATTATATTAAGCTGGTTAAGATTATTATTATAGTTCAAATGGATGAATGGATGAATGGATGAATGGAAATCTGTAACACTGTACCACATAAAGAGGACTTTTTGACATTTTGTGGAGCTAACATTAGTAAGTTACCACTGACAAGATATGTCAGTAAGTTACCTTGGCTTTTTCACTTCATACAATTTTCAAAATCAGCAGCCTTTTCTACATAAAACTAATAGGTTTAGATGGACTTAATACTAATCTTATCATCCCTTTGGACTCAAGAATCAAAATCAGACAAAATTACAAGATCTGGATTGAAATCAATGCATGCAGTATGTTCTACAAAATAATCTCACACTTTGGTTGTAGTTGGGCCACTTGTGTTCATCTCTTGACTTATTGTAGTAAAATAGTGTTTGTCCTGATTTACATAGATATTCCGTCCAGCCACCATCCAGCTGTAATGACTCAAGTGGTTCCTAAAATGAACCAATCACCTTGCATTGGTTATATGAACTAGATGTACAATGTAGGCAAGTAAACTGTTTTGCTTGAAAATGACAAGGACTAGAAACTACCTTTAAAATTGGGTTGCTTTGGGTTGAGGGTAGGTTTTCACTTATATAATGGTTGAATACTACATGAAACCATAGTAGAATAATCTGCATATTTAATTTTTAATGTAGATCCAGAAATTATGAGGAGTGGCTGTTATAGCCTCCCTCAACCCAGCTACATGCATTGTATCCAGTTCCTGACAGTCTGTCATGAGGGATTAGGGAAGTAGTTTACTTGGGTCTTTGAAATGGAATGGCTGGTAGTAACTTTTACATCTTTTATACATATTTTTGGAGATTTTTGTGTTACATTTGAACTGCACTGCTCTCACCCAATCTATATCAGGAATTTTTTATAGCAATAAACAACACATTCATTCCATTTTTCTTGACAAAATATACCTAGAGGATGTTGGAAGAATATGAGAAAAGACTAGAAAATATTTGTGTCATAGTCTTTTGTATGTAATATATTTCATGGTGTTTTGGAGTAATAAATATGATTACATATATCGGTATATATGGCAAAGAAAACCATCTGCAAAATCAGTTTTAAATGCCACAGCTGTTTTTCAGACAACCATATTTATACTTTCTTGAAACACTTAAGTCTTACTTCAGAAAACTGGTCAGGCCATTTGTGTTCTCCAGTTGTCTTGTTGTACAGAAACATGACTTCACCTGATTTACATTTGTACTCTGTCCATTCAGCATCCATGATATAGCGATATCTTTGAGCTAAAAAAAATCAGAAGTAACTGGGATTGATATCTTTATAAGCTCATGATTCAAACTAGAACACCGTATACACGTGGTTGATCTTTATAAAATCGTCTATTATGTGTATCCAATTCACTTGAGGAATGTTTCATGTGTAGGCCAAAATCTACATTATGTCAAAACGGCCTTTATCTAAAAGATTGTCAATAAACGTACCTTAAAACTTTTATTATGAACACGAAGAAAATCTTTGTACGCAAAGTGATCAAGCAAATCGAGCAGGCGTTACTACATATGTGCGTGGAGCCTGAAACGAGACTCGTTCTGAGTCAATTTATCAACACAGGAAACCCGTCAACCTTCATGAAGGCACTCGATTGGCAAGATGATTTTCTCTCTCTTCATTTTGCTTGATCCACTTCCTATCTACAACAATCGTGTTCTTTTTAGAAAAGAAAGTACGTAATTCTCGATTACCGTCACTTGATGAACTCCTACGAAAGAGTCAAGAAATGATGAAAAAAACAAGAAGCGAAAGCCTTCACACTTCGAGTTTTCTACCGATCCCGTTACAGGATTTCGCAGCAATAGGGCTTGTAAGTGCGACGTCACATTGCCCCGTACGTCATTTCCGGGTCCAAATCAAAATTTTTCTTCAATGGAGGTGCAAAGGCGCGTAAAGAACCTACAAGGGCAAAAGATCAAAAAGCGAAATCTGCGATTTAGATTTAGATGTAAATAAAGGAACCTACAAGGGCAAAAGATCAAGAAGCGAAATCTGCGATTTAGATTTAGATGTCGTCGAAGGTTAGTAAACATAGATCTCTTTAGTAAGGCACGGGGGGGGGACTCCATTGTAAAAGGATCGGGTATGCTCGGAAATATTAAAAAATACCCCTAAAAGATACCGGAAGTCTTTCTAAAAGGGCGTGACCCGACGATTTTTGAACCTCTAAGAGATACCAGCGATAACAAGCTAATGAACATTTTTATTATGAACACAAAATTGGATGGTCGACATGCTTTTGTTGGGTAAATTTCTTCCATTTGAGAACAAGATGATAAGCAATGGGCTCTTTTGATACCCTAAAAGATACCAAATCGCTTATTTTTACCCTAAGAGATACGACGAGCATGCCCGATCCTTTTACAATGGAGTCCCCCCCCCCCCCCCCTCCCCCGGGGGTAGGGCATAGTTTCGGAAACTACAAGAGAGCTACTGGCAATGTTTTTGTGTCAACCCGTGCTATTTTAAGAAGTAAAAGTGTATAATAACCTGACTGGACTTATTCCACATCTTTTAAACACTAGGTACAGCCCATACTCTTCTGGTACAGCAGAGAAGACAGATGTTGTTAAAGAAACTTCAGGTGGTTCACATTAATTTTTTTTTGTAATATAGAGGCTTTCCACCATCGCATGGTAGCACCAAAAGAATCTGTCTCCCTGGAGGATTCCTTATTCCTTATAATGTAAAATGATGTTATTGTTCCTACCACCCCAAATATTTCAGAAGATGCTGGAGGATTGGCAAAGTCAATCAGCAAGACACCAAAAATGGGAAGACAGACAGGAGTGCCTTTATGACAGCTGGACAGAAGCTAGGCCTTCTATTTGTGACAAAATTTGAAAATTGAACCTATATTTCATACATAACATTTCATAACATTTGACTAGGTTTGGAGCGGTGTTTTTCCAGACGTACTGCGTACTTAATTCTGCCTGCTCTGTTGCGTAGTACGACAGACCCTATAGGACGGTTTGCACGGACGATTTCGTGGCACCACAAGACAGACGTTTTTACTACTAAGACAAATCGCGCGCGTGTGAACAGCCGGCGATTTTACTGCGATTTTTACGGCGCGATATCCCAGCGATTTTGTGAAAAGAGACATTTTTGACCAGCGTTCACAACTAAAAGATCATGCATCTCTTGAAAGCAAATATGGCGAATGAAATAGGGCTAAAATTAATCACCGATCGAAAATCAATGACCTGAAGCCTCTTCATAAAATCGCTGAGATGTCGCGCTAAAATCGTCGTAAAAATCGCCACCAAATCGAAATCTGTTCACACGTGCCATTTGTTCAAAACTTTGCAGTGTGCGCTCGTGATTCCACTTGAGTTTTGAACATTTTATGACGTCAAGAGTGTGTCAATAAGAGGACAGACAACTCAAAACCATCTTCAATTTGTTAAATTTCATGACAAAGAAACGTCTAAAGAACTACATTACATATATTCCTTATTAATTAGTGTTCTTTCGTGAGGCCGAAAAGCACGCTTTTCACCTTTGCGTTACAACTGCTTACGTTACATGTTAAAGCTACAAACTTGCATCAATGCGGCCGTGTCTAACTGACTGACTCATTTCGGTTTTTTAACATTTTCCTCATATTGCCCTTGGACGTTCCCAGCCGGTGAATATTGAGCGACAACATCAGTTTTGGTGTAATGCATACCACCCTTAATGTATTTTTTGGTAGCAATACCGACCCCAACAGAGGTACTGGATTTCCAGACAAGCTGTTGACAAAAGTTATGTTGACAAAAGTTATTAGTAGAGTGGAACCCGATTAATACGGACGACACTATGACGAGACATTGACGAGACTGCAGGGTGTGTCCGTATTTAGGGTGCTGGGACATATCTCGTTACTAAGCAACGTGGTTGCTATGCTAGCTGTAAATGCGAGTGACAGAGCTCATTGACGTCTTCGCCTAAAATCTTGTGCAATTTCGAACTCTTTTAAATCTCACTCGTTCAAATTCATGACGCACGGGAGTAGGGTAAGACGAACATTAAACTGCATCCGGTTTCTAAAAAATAGCCCAAGCGTGAATTCACATATATGGCGCGCGCGATATTTAGAAGTTTTCCTCTCTTATTTATATGCTCTCTTGGTATTACAGAATTAATAGTCCGTGAATAGTCCTGTCGTCCCCTCAATGTATGACCCAAGTTACTAGGGATTTATGAGAGAGTTACCTGTGTAAAAGTCCGAATCTCCTTTCCCCCGGTGCTAGATCCAGGTTTGTTCCAGTCATAGTGCTTTACTGGATTGTACCTAAAGAATCAAAATGCCACTCTAAACGAATAAACATATAAAACGCTCACGGCTCACAACTCTGTACTGTAATTTAAACACGATGGGAGATATGATGTATAGCATAACGCGAGGCGCAGCCGAGTGTACAATTTTTCTATGGCCTTTAGTTTTCTTGAAATCAGGCGTTGAAGAGTAGTTTTCGATGCTTAAATCCATACAAAATCGCTAAAAATGGCCAATATTCCAATCGCTAAAGTAACAAATGGAGGCGCATTCTCAGTTCCATTTATTTTTCGTCTCTACCAAGCCGAGTGTACAGTGCTTTCGCTTCCAAATTAAGCTCCGAGAGCCACGTACGTACGTTTTGGGCCTTACGGAAATCAATAAAAACTGTCCCTGTACGTCATTTGATCCTGCTCAAAGTTGTGGCGTACTGTATAACCATGCCGGAACCCGTTTCGCGAGTCAGTGACCCAGCAGCTTTACCGGCGGACCTGTTATCTTAACCGATAAATTTTACGGGTGTTTCTTGAAACGCACGCTATTTTCGATTTCTACGATTTCACAAATTAAACAAGTTTACGGATATGCTCACCTCCTAAAACAATAGAACATTCTCTTATTCCAAGCTAGGTTTCTCTCGACTTTTGCAAATCCGAGTGTTTTATTTATCCATATAGCTTTTTATCTCAATCGCATAAATGAATTTAAGATGACTCTATCGAAATAACAACCACGGATCACGCAGTAGTGACGGGCGATTGTAGCGAACTTTCCTATATAAGATTCATGAAGAAAACGATGTTTACCAAAGACGTGGTGCGTGAAGTGGATGCAAATTCATGATGTAATTATAATAGGAACGACGATGATAAAGGCTTTACTTAATTAATTGGTATTCAAACAGAGTAGGAAGTTATCAAAGAACCGGGATACATATGCATCGGAAACACAATAAAGATGAAAATACTGTACTTATAAACAGGTGTGAAAGCAAGAAAGGTACTAATATTTAAATATTTAAGTATTTAACGTCGGATGTTCCTTCAGCAAGTTGGTCTTTCAGGAAGCCGACGGGGGGTTCTTTTTCCCCCTCTCTGCATCACTGCTCCGTTGCAAGGGTATTTAGAGCTAATTAAAACTACACAGAATGGAAAGAAGTCAAAACAAGTATGAGACCAATGGGGATGGAACTCGGGGCCTCTCGCTCCGAAAGCCGCGAATAAACCAACTAGTGAGCTACACTTGCTCCTTATTCACTCCGTACTAGATCGGCACACACTATAGAGGGCACAAAGCGGGTGCTTTTAGGAGGGACAGTTTCCATCGTATATGAACTGTTTCGTCGTGTTACAAGGACAAATACTCTGTCCCTAAGGACAATAGTGTATAGCTAAGTTAGGTAGTGCGAGGCCTTCTGAGCGAGAGGTCCCAAGTTTGGCTGTCTTACCATGATGTCACGGCGTCAGCACAAGTAGCTGGGTCTGGGTAGCCACTTGAACTTAAATTCCATTGAAAAAAGATAGTTACTCCATAACTGATAGAAAAATCGCTATTTCCCTGAGCAAGAGACAATGCTTGGCTTTCAGCATTTGAAGCAAGACTACTATTCCACGAGAGGTCTGGTGTGTCCTGGTGTAATCTGCGCTTGCCATTGAAGGCAGCCAAGCACTCTGTTGTATCGACTGTTGGAAGAAAGAAAGAGAACAGATAGAAGCCTCAGAAAACCGACCGACCGACCGACCGACCGAAACAACAAACAAACAGAAAGACAGACAGACAGCTAGACAGACGGACAGACAAACGAACAGCAAGACAGAAAGGCAGATGAACAGGTAACCCCTTCTGTTGACCCCAGACCTGTACGCAAAGTACTTACAGCTGACTGTCTGTGTTCTTCTTTTCTGCACTCTCGAATCTACAAGAAAAGGATATTGGATAATTTGTGTTGGAACCACACATACTACACCACACCACACCATGCCATGCCATACACATACAATACCATAAGGGCAGGGTAGTAACGAGGTATATGGGATCAGGGATCAGTGTTATTTTGGGGCTCAGGGATCACATCGGCGATATTTTTTGGGCTCAGGGATCAGATTTTTAGCCTTGGGATCGGGATCACTGTCTTTAGAATTTCAAAAACGGGATAACTTATTTAAGACGGGATCAGGGATCAAAATTGTCCTTATTTTGGGGATCAAGGATTACAATTTTAGCCCTGGGATCGGGATCACTGAAAAAAAATATACCTCGTTACTACCGTGATAAGGGAGTTAAATTCAAAAAATCGCACGAAAATAATGGGAGTCTGTGTGCTCGAACGATGACTAGCACTAAAGGAAATTGAAATCCTCTGCTGCTTGTACCAACTTAACTACACTTAGCTATACCCTATATGCTCGTTTGACTCTTCATCTTTATAACATACTACTTGAAGAAAAAAAGAAATTTTGTTCGTATTGGCGAACCTTCTTTGAAACTACTTATTGTTGTTTTAGTGTAGTTTCCGTGCAATACTGATATTGCAGTATGCCCCCTTTAAAAAATTCGACAAAACCTGCACTGATGCGTATTTTCGGACAAAAAATCGAACCGTGCATGAAAACCTCTGTTGGCGCCATCTTCGCTGCTTTTCCAGAGAGAAAGGGAATGAGTTTACAAAGTTCTAACCTGAGAGTCTTTTGAGAAGTCTGCCACGATAGCCACTGTTTCTTGGCTCGAAAGGAACTGCATTCAAGGACGACACAACGAGCAGGACGACGGCAAACACTTTTAGCATCTTGATTTCTTGAGTTCTTCTGAGCTGCTTTTTCTACGTTGGTAGAAGATAGAAAATACTGCTATTGCTGGTCTTAGTTATGCAGTTGTTCTGGGGAAGGCCGGCCCTAGCTTATAGAATTGTTAGATTTGAGATTGTTGTTTGTTTTACGAAAGTGTTTTATTGCCCCGGGCGGCGGTACAACTTAAATGTTTGTATTTTAATTTATGGAATACACGGCAAAGCACTTGAATAGATTGCACCTTAATTAGTATAGGTAATCACATGATTTTATGGCGCAATTTAGAATGACTTCTCGTAAATTTTTCAATGCTTTCAGACTACATTCGCCCTACGGGTTCACCGACAAAAATTCTTGGGTGTGTGTACAGTAATTCAAAAATAATCACATGGTTTTATAGTGCAATTTGGGATAAATGACCCCTAGTAAATTTTTAACTGCTTACTGAAACTGCACTCGTCTTATGGGATCGTGTTAATTTTGTTTGAAGAAAAATTTACCCATGCTTATTTATTCCAAATTGCACTCAGAATCAATTGATTAGTATAGGTAGCCACACGAGAAAAGACATCTTTTAGAGAAAATAATATCGATAAAACCTGATGGTTAATGGGCTTGTCGCTCGATACCCGTAATTCCGTGGTTGCTATGCGAATAATGTCACCAACCGAAACAACAGACCGCAACAGATAATTCACTCAACGAATTTTTCACTTTTTTTTATGTCCAGGCCAAAATTAACAGTATTATATGTCAAACGCTCTAATCTAAAAGAATATTGAGAAACGCACCTTAAAACTTTATGAACACCATGAAAATCTTAGGATCCCAGCAGGAAACAAGAAGAATTTACAGATACACGTGTGATGGTGCGATCAAGCAAATCGAGCAGGCGTTACTACATGTGTGCGTAGAGCCTGAAACGAGCCTCGTTCTGAGTCATTATATCATCAAAGGAAACTCATCAACCTTTAACAGCAAATGATAACATGACGAGTATGCGCGAGCCGCTGGACGGAAGTGGCCTCCATTACGATTTTACCTGGCTTAGGGCTACCTCTCTCTGGAATTTCTTCATATAATTTACTCTCTTGAAAATCGCGTGTTCTTGACTAAGCCAACTGCCCATGCACAGTCTAGCAAGCAGTCCCAGTAAACAATGAACTAGTCCCAAAATGTTGCATTCATTTGGGCTACCAGCCCAAGTGAACGGAGCATCTTGGTTTTGCAAGCTCTCATCAAAACTTTTGCTAGTACAATTTGGTCCAAAAAAAGTACAGACAACTGCTCCCAACCCAGAAATTTATCGATGGGAATGGAAAATCCTTTTAGTTGCTTGTTCGCCTATCAGTTGTAATATTTTAAAATAATACAGTTTTATAAGTGTCCAATGTGTTCTATCGCCAAATCTCAGCTCACTAGTTTTTTGTTTGTTTGTTTGTTTTTTTGTTGTTGTTGTTGTTTTTTTTTTCTGAGGAAAAAATTGGATGACCAAGAGAAAAACATTCGAAGGAAGGCAGAAAACAAATCAACCACCATTTAATGTTTCTAAAATAAAACAAGAACCACATATAAAATAAATATAGATAAATTTAAGATGGATAAATTTAAGATAGATAAATAAGTCGATTTGAGGGAGGGAGGGAGGGAGGGAGGGAGGGAGGGAGGGAGGGAGGGAGGGAGGGAGGGAGGGAGGGAGGGAGGGAGGGAGGGAGGGATGGAAAACCTAAACCTAGACTCGCGCCGCCTAAGGACCTGGGCACCAGTAATTAGCGCGACGGAAATTTTTGTATGTATATGATTAACAAATTAACACACGATTTTTTCGGGTAATTTGAAATTAACAAGAAAAACTAACGCAATGAGTTGGACGTTTCGATGACCTCCTGTCATCATTCTCAACAACAATTTATTGACAGATCAAGCGTGAATTAATTGACAAGGAAAATATATTTACATTTGAAATTAGGACTCGTAAATTTTTCAACGATTACAAATTGCACTCGCCCTAAGGGCTTGTGCATCATTCTAAATTGCACACAAAATCAGGGGCGGCGAAAGCTAAAAAGAACTGGAGGTCCGCGCCAAAATGCAAATCAGGCTATTCAAAGTTTTATCCAAACCAAGAATTTTATGGAAGGGCCAGGCTCTTCCAACAAAATAATTGGAGGGGCCAGTGATGTGATGCCTGACCCCCCCCCCCCCCCTTCTCCCCGAACCCCCACCCACTTCCGCCGCCCCTGAAAGTCATGTAATTGTATATATGTATTACAAAATACAAACAACATACACGTTAGTACTGATCGTTTCAACGGAAAAAGATGTTCGCCTTACTGTATCACGATTCATCATTTCTTAAGTTTAATACTGTTGTGAGTATTTTCGTGTTTTTTACAACTGAAGTTGCGCGTAAACCTCTTGCTGCAGTGCTGACATTTGTATGGTTTAACACCTGTGTGGATCTGTTCGTGTCTTTTACAGCTGGATTTGCTTGAAAAGCTCACGCTGCAATACTGACACTTGTATGGTTTAATGCCAGTGTGAACTCTATTATGTATCTTAAGGTCTCCATATGCTACAAAGGCTTTATCACAATGCTGACACTTGTATGGTTTCAAACCTGTGTGGAGCCGTTCGTGTCTTTTACAGCTGGGTTTCGATGAAAAGCTCATGCTGCAATACTGACACTCGTATGGTTTAATGCCAGTGTGAACGCTATTATGTATCTTAAGGTCTCCATGTGCTACAAAGGCTTTATCACAATGCTGACACTTGTATGGTTTATCACCTGTGTGGAGCCTTTCGTGTCTTTTACAGGTGCTGCTTTGTGAAAACCTCTTGCTGCAATGTTGACACTTGTATGGTTTAACACCTGTGTGGATCTGTTCATGTGATTTACAATTGCCGCTTCTAAAAAATCTCTTGCTACAATACTGACACTTGTATGGTTTAACAGCAGAGTGAGCTCTCTCGTGTATGAATTTTTTAACACCTGTATGAATCTTTTCATGTCTCTTACAGTTACTGCTAGTTGAAAAGCTCCTGCTGCAATACTGACACTTGTATGGCTTAACACCTGTGTGGATCCGTTCGTGTGATTTTAAGTGGCTGCCATGTGAAAACCTTTTGCTGCAATACTGACACTTGTATGGTTTAACACCAGAGTGAGCACAGGTTTCGTGTTCACTTTGTTTGTCATCAATATTACTTTGTATTCCAGGATTGGATTCAGTATCCTGCATAATTACATGGGTGTTCACTAAGTTCCTTTCACCATCACTGCTGTTACCACCAGTAAGTACCCTGTCATGTTCACCATTCTAAATAATAAAAGTTGCTATCAGACATGAGGGTAACATACATAGCTAAGGGTTTTGAACATTTTACAAAGGAAGAGAGCACCCTACCACGCCAACATGTCAACAGTGTCAGTGTAAAAGGATAAAGTAACCAGGATTTCAATTCTTTTAAGGGTAGAGCTTGTACATCAAATGATATTTTTTGTAGGATGCTGATTTTGAAAATCAAACTTAAATTCATAGTGGATAAAACAACTGAAGTTCACAAATGAAAGAAATCATATTTTCTACTGAAATGTATTCCATGGCGCTCAAAGGTCTACTGGGGGCCTATTATACTAAGCTATGTTATCCTCATGCCTGATGGCAACTTTTATTATTTAGTAGTAGATTAGTCCAAATTATATTAAGCTGGTTAAGATTATTATTATAGTTCAAATGGATGAATGGATGAATGGATGAATGGAAATCTGTAACACTGTACCACATAAAGAGGACTTTTTGACATTTTGTGGAGCTAACATTAGTAAGTTACCACTGACAAGATATGTCAGTAAGTTACCTTGGCTTTTTCACTTCATACAATTTTCAAAATCAGCAGCCTTTTCTACATAAAACTAATAGGTTTAGATGGACTTAATACTAATCTTATCATCCCTTTGGACTCAAGAATCAAAATCAGACAAAATTACAAGATCTGGATTGAAATCAATGCATGCAGTATGTTCTACAAAATAATCTCACACTTTGGTTGTAGTTGGGCCACTTGTGTTCATCTCTTGACTTATTGTAGTAAAATAGTGTTTGTCCTGATTTACATAGATATTCCGTCCAGCCACCATCCAGCTGTAATGACTCAAGTGGTTCCTAAAATGAACCAATCACCTTGCATTGGTTATATGAACTAGATGTACAATGTAGGCAAGTAAACTGTTTTGCTTGAAAATGACAAGGACTAGAAACTACCTTTAAAATTGGGTTGCTTTGGGTTGAGGGTAGGTTTTCACTTATATAATGGTTGAATACTACATGAAACCATAGTAGAATAATCTGCATATTTAATTTTTAATGTAGATCCAGAAATTATGAGGAGTGGCTGTTATAGCCTCCCTCAACCCAGCTACATGCATTGTATCCAGTTCCTGACAGTCTGTCATGAGGGATTAGGGAAGTAGTTTACTTGGGTCTTTGAAATGGAATGGCTGGTAGTAACTTTTACATCTTTTATACATATTTTTGGAGATTTTTGTGTTACATTTGAACTGCACTGCTCTCACCCAATCTATATCAGGAATTTTTTATAGCAATAAACAACACATTCATTCCATTTTTCTTGACAAAATATACCTAGAGGATGTTGGAAGAATATGAGAAAAGACTAGAAAATATTTGTGTCATAGTCTTTTGTATGTAATATATTTCATGGTGTTTTGGAGTAATAAATATGATTACATATATCGGTATATATGGCAAAGAAAACCATCTGCAAAATCAGTTTTAAATGCCACAGCTGTTTTTCAGACAACCATATTTATACTTTCTTGAAACACTTAAGTCTTACTTCAGAAAACTGGTCAGGCCATTTGTGTTCTCCAGTTGTCTTGTTGTACAGAAACATGACTTCACCTGATTTACATTTGTACTCTGTCCATTCAGCATCCATGATATAGCGATATCTTTGAGCTAAAAAAAATCAGAAGTAACTGGGATTGATATCTTTATAAGCTCATGATTCAAACTAGAACACCGTATACACGTGGTTGATCTTTATAAAATCGTCTATTATGTGTATCCAATTCACTTGAGGAATGTTTCATGTGTAGGCCAAAATCTACATTATGTCAAAACGGCCTTTATCTAAAAGATTGTCAATAAACGTACCTTAAAACTTTTATTATGAACACGAAGAAAATCTTTGTACGCAAAGTGATCAAGCAAATCGAGCAGGCGTTACTACATATGTGCGTGGAGCCTGAAACGAGACTCGTTCTGAGTCAATTTATCAACACAGGAAACCCGTCAACCTTCATGAAGGCACTCGATTGGCAAGATGATTTTCTCTCTCTTCATTTTGCTTGATCCACTTCCTATCTACAACAATCGTGTTCTTTTTAGAAAAGAAAGTACGTAATTCTCGATTACCGTCACTTGATGAACTCCTACGAAAGAGTCAAGAAATGATGAAAAAAACAAGAAGCGAAAGCCTTCACACTTCGAGTTTTCTGACCGATCCCGTTACAGGATTTCGCAGCAATAGGGCTTGTAAGTGCGACGTCACATTGCCCCGTACGTCATTTCCGGGTCCAAATCAAAATTTTTCTTCAATGGAGGTGCAAAGGCGCGTAAAGAACCTACAAGGGCAAAAGATCAAAAAGCGAAATCTGCGATTTAGATTTAGATGTAAATAAAGGAACCTACAAGGGCAAAAGATCAAGAAGCGAAATCTGCGATTTAGATTTAGATGTCGTCGAAGGTTAGTAAACATAGATCTCTTTAGTAAGGCACGGGGGGGGGGGACTCCATTGTAAAAGGATCGGGTATGCTCGGAAATATTAAAAAATACCCCTAAAAGATACCGGAAGTCTTTCTAAAAGGGCGTGACCCGACGATTTTTGAACCTCTAAGAGATACCAGCGATAACAAGCTAATGAACATTTTTATTATGAACACAAAATTGGATGGTCGACATGCTTTTGTTGGGTAAATTTCTTCCATTTGAGAACAAGATGATAAGCAATGGGCTCTTTTGATACCCTAAAAGATACCAAATCGCTTATTTTTACCCTAAGAGATACGACGAGCATGCCCGATCCTTTTACAATGGAGTCCCCCCCCCCTCCCCCGGGGGTAGGGCATAGTTTCGGAAACTACAAGAGAGCTACTGGCAATGTTTTTGTGTCAACCCGTGCTATTTTAAGAAGTAAAAGTGTATAATAACCTGACTGGACTTATTCCACATCTTTTAAACACTAGGTACAGATGCATACTCTTCTGGTACAGCAGAGAAGACAGATGTTGTTAAAGAAACTTCAGGTGGTTCACATTAATTTTTTTTGTAATATAGAGGCTTTCCACCATCGCATGGTAGCACCAAAAGAATCTGTCTCCCTGGAGGATTCCTTATTCCTTATAATGTAAAATGATGTTATTGTTCCTACCACCCCAAATATTTCAGAAGATGCTGGAGGATTGGCAAAGTCAATCAGCAAGACACCAAAAATGGGAAGACAGACAGGAGTGCCTTTATGACAGCTGGACAGAAGCTAGGCCTTCTATTTGTGACAAAATTTGAAAATTGAACCTATATTTCATACATAACATTTCATAACATTTGACTAGGTTTGGAGCGGTGTTTTTCCAGACGTACTGCGTACTTAATTCTGCCTGCTCTGTTGCGTAGTACGACAGACCCTATAGGACGGTTTGCACGGACGATTTCGTGGCACCACAAGACAGACGTTTTTACTACTAAGACAAATCGCGCGCGTGTGAACAGCCGGCGATTTTACTGCGATTTTTACGGCGCGATATCCCAGCGATTTTATGAAAAGAGACATTTTTGACCAGCGTTCACAACTAAAAGATCATGCATCTCTTGAAAGCAAATATGGCGAATGAAATAGGGCTAAAATTAATCACCGATCGAAAATCAATGACCTGAAGCCTCTTCATAAAATCGCTGAGATGTCGCGCTAAAATCGTCGTAAAAATCGCCACCAAATCGAAATCTGTTCACACGTGCCATTTGTTCAAAACTTTGCAGTGTGCGCTCGTGATTCCACTTGAGTTTTGAACATTTTATGACGTCAAGAGTGTGTCAATAAGAGGACAGACAACTCAAAACCATCTTCAATTTGTTAAATTTCATGACAAAGAAACGTCTAAAGAACTACATTACATATATTCCTTATTAATTAGTGTTCTTTCGTGAGGCCGAAAAGCACGCTTTTCACCTTTGCGTTACAACTGCTTACGTTACATGTTAAAGCTACAAACTTGCATCAATGCGGCCGTGTCTAACTGACTGACTCATTTCGGTTTTTTAACATTTTCCTCATATTGCCCTTGGACGTTCCCAGCCGGTGAATATTGAGCGACAACATCAGTTTTGGTGTAATGCATACCACCCTTAATGTATTTTTTGGTAGCAATACCGACCCCAACAGAGGTACTGGATTTCCAGACAAGCTGTTGACAAAAGTTATGTTGACAAAAGTTATTAGTAGAGTGGAACCCGATTAATACGGACGACACTATGACGAGACATTGACGAGACTGCAGGGTGTGTCCGTATTTAGGGTGCTGGGACATATCTCGTTACTAAGCAACGTGGTTGCTATGCTAGCTGTAAATGCGAGTGACAGAGCTCATTGACGTCTTCGCCTAAAAGCTTGTGCAATTTCGAACTCTTTTAAATCTCACTCGTTCAAATTCATGACGCACGGGAGTAGGGTAAGACGAACATTAAACTGCATCCGGTTTCTAAAAAATAGCCCAAGCGTGAATTCACATATATGGCGCGCGCGATATTTAGAAGTTTTCCTCTCTTATTTATATGCTCTCTTGGTATTACAGAATTAATAGTCCGTGAATAGTCCTGTCGTCCCCTCAATGTATGACCCAAGTTACTAGGGATTTATGAGAGAGTTACCTGTGTAAAAGTCCGAATCTCCTTTCCCCCGGTGCTAGATCCAGGTTTGTTCCAGTCATAGTGCTTTACTGGATTGTACCTAAAGAATCAAAATGCCACTCTAAACGAATAAACATATAAAACGCTCACGGCTCACAACTCTGTACTGTAATTTAAACACGATGGGAGATATGATGTATAGCATAACGCGAGGCGCAGCCGAGTGTACAATTTTTCTATGGCCTTTAGTTTTCTTGAAATCAGGCGTTGAAGAGTAGTTTTCGATGCTTAAATCCATACAAAATCGCTAAAAATGGCCAATATTCCAATCGCTAAAGTAACAAATGGAGGCGCATTCTCAGTTCCATTTATTTTTCGTCTCTACCAAGCCGAGTGTACAGTGCTTTCGCTTCCAAATTAAGCTCCGAGAGCCACGTACGTACGTTTTGGGCCTTACGGAAATCAATAAAAACTGTCCCTGTACGTCATTTGATCCTGCTCAAAGTTGTGGCGTACTGTATAACCATGCCGGAACCCGTTTCGCGAGTCAGTGACCCAGCAGCTTTACCGGCGGACCTGTTATCTTAACCGATAAATTTTACGGGTGTTTCTTGAAACGCACGCTATTTTCGATTTCTACGATTTCACAAATTAAACAAGTTTACGGATATGCTCACCTCCTAAAACAATAGAACATTCTCTTATTCCAAGCTAGGTTTCTCTCGACTTTTGCAAATCCGAGTGTTTTATTTATCCATATAGCTTTTTATCTCAATCGCATAAATGAATTTAAGATGACTCTATCGAAATAACAACCACGGATCACGCAGTAGTGACGGGCGATTGTAGCGAACTTTCCTATATAAGATTCATGAAGAAAACGATGTTTACCAAAGACGTGGTGCGTGAAGTGGATGCAAATTCATGATGTAATTATAATAGGAACGACGATGATAAAGGCTTTACTTAATTAATTGGTATTCAAACAGAGTAGGAAGTTATCAAAGAACCGGGATACATATGCATCGGAAACACAATAAAGATGAAAATACTGTACTTATAAACAGGTGTGAAAGCAAGAAAGGTACTAATATTTAAATATTTAAATATTTAACGTCGGATGTTCCTTCAGCAAGTTGGTCTTTCAGGAAGCCGACGGGGGGTTCTTTTTCCCCCTCTCTGCATCACTGCTCCGTTGCAAGGGTATTTAGAGCTAATTAAAACTACACAGAATGGAAAGAAGTCAAAACAAGTATGAGACCAATGGGGATGGAACTCGGGGCCTCTCGCTCCGAAAGCCGCGAATAAACCAACTAGTGAGCTACACTTGCTCCTTATTCACTCCGTACTAGATCGGCACACACTATAGAGGGCACAAAGCGGGTGCTTTTAGGAGGGACAGTTTCCATCGTATATGAACTGTTTCGTCGTGTTACAAGGACAAATACTCTGTCCCTAAGGACAATAGTGTATAGCTAAGTTAGGTAGTGCGAGGCCTTCTGAGCGAGAGGTCCCAAGTTTGGCTGTCTTACCATGATGTCACGGCGTCAGCACAAGTAGCTGGGTCTGGGTAGCCACTTGAACTTAAATTCCATTGAAAAAAGATAGTTACTCCATAACTGATAGAAAAATCGCTATTTCCCTGAGCAAGAGACAATGCTTGGCTTTCAGCATTTGAAGCAAGACTACTATTCCACGAGAGGTCTGGTGTGTCCTGGTGTAATCTGCGCTTGCCATTGAAGGCAGCCAAGCACTCTGTTGTATCGACTGTTGGAAGAAAGAAAGAGAACAGATAGAAGCCTCAGAAAACCGACCGACCGACCGACCGACCGACCGAAACAACAAACAAACAGAAAGACAGACAGACAGCTAGACAGACGGACAGACAAACGAACAGCAAGACAGAAAGGCAGATGAACAGGTAACCCCTTCTGTTGACCCCAGATCTGTACGCAAAGTACTTACAGCTGACTGTCTGTGTTCTTCTTTTCTGCACTCTCGAATCTACAAGAAAAGGATATTGGATAATTTGTGTTGGAACCACACATACTACACCACACCACACCATGCCATGCCATACACATACAATACCATAAGGGCAGGGTAGTAACGAGGTATATGGGATCAGGGATCAGTGTTATTTTGGGGCTCAGGGATCACATCGGCGATATTTTTTGGGCTCAGGGATCAGATTTTTAGCCTTGGGATCGGGATCACTGTCTTTACAATTTCAAAAACGGGATAACTTATTTAAGACGGGATCAGGGATCAAAATTGTCCTTATTTTGGGGATCAAGGATTACAATTTTAGCCCTGGGATCGGGATCACTGAAAAAAAATATACCTCGTTACTACCGTGATAAGGGAGTTAAATTCAAAAAATCGCACGAAAATAATGGGAGTCTGTGTGCTCGAACGATGACTAGCACTAAAGGAAATTGAAATCCTCTGCTGCTTGTACCAACTTAACTACACTTAGCTATACCCTATATGCTCGTTTGACTCTTCATCTTTATAACATACTACTTGAAGAAAAAAAGAAATTTTGTTCGTATTGGCGAACCTTCTTTGAAACTACTTATTGTTGTTTTAGTGTAGTTTCCGTGCAATACTGATATTGCAGTATGCCCCCTTTAAAAAATTCGACAAAACCTGCACTGATGCGTATTTTCGGACAAAAAATCGAACCGTGCATGAAAACCTCTGTTGGCGCCATCTTCGCTGCTTTTCCAGAGAGAAAGGGAATGAGTTTACAAAGTTCTAACCTGAGAGTCTTTTGAGAAGTCTGCCACGATAGCCACTGTTTCTTGGCTCGAAAGGAACTGCATTCAAGGACGACACAACGAGCAGGACGACGGCAAACACTTTTAGCATCTTGATTTCTTGAGTTCTTCTGAGCTGCTTTTTCTACGTTGGTAGGTGATAGAAGATAGAAAATACTGCTATTGCTGGTCTTAGTTATGCAGTTGTTCTGGGGAAGGCCGGCCCTAGCTTATAGAATTGTTAGATTTGAGATTGTTGTTTGTTTTACGAAAGTGTTTTATTGCCCCGGGCGGCGGTACAACTTAAATGTTTGTATTTTAATTTATGGAATACACGGCAAAGCACTTGAATAGATTGCACCTTAATTAGTATAGGTAATCACATGATTTTATGGCGCAATTTAGAATGACTTCTCGTAAATTTTTCAATGCTTTCAGACTACATTCGCCCTACGGGTTCACCGACAAAAATTCTTGGGTGTGTGTACAGTAATTCAAAAATAATCACATGGTTTTATAGTGCAATTTGGGATAAATGACCCCTAGTAAATTTTTAACTGCTTACTGAAACTGCACTCGTCTTATGGGATCGTGTTAATTTTGTTTGAAGAAAAATTTACCCATGCTTATTTATTCCAAATTGCACTCAGAATCAATTGATTAGTATAGGTAGCCACACGAGAAAAGACATCTTTTAGAGAAAATAATATCGATAAAACCTGATGGTTAATGGGCTTGTCGCTCGATACCCGTAATTCCGTGGTTGCTATGCGAATAATGTCACCAACCGAAACAACAGACCGCAACAGATAATTCACTCAACGAATTTTTCACTTTTTTTTATGTCCAGGCCAAAATTAACAGTATTATATGTCAAACGCTCTAATCTAAAAGAATATTGAGAAACGCACCTTAAAACTTTATGAACACCATGAAAATCTTAGGATCCCAGCAGGAAACAAGAAGAATTTACAGATACACGTGTGATGGTGCGATCAAGCAAATCGAGCAGGCGTTACTACATGTGTGCGTAGAGCCTGAAACGAGCCTCGTTCTGAGTCATTATATCATCAAAGGAAACTCATCAACCTTTAACAGCAAATGATAACATGACGAGTATGCGCGAGCCGCTGGACGGAAGTGGCCTCCATTACGATTTTACCTGGCTTAGGGCTACCTCTCTCTGGAATTTCTTCATATAATTTACTCTCTTGAAAATCGCGTGTTCTTGACTAAGCCAACTGCCCATGCACAGTCTAGCAAGCAGTCCCAGTAAACAATGAACTAGTCCCAAAATGTTGCGTTCACTTGGGCTACCAGCCCAAGTGAACGGAGCATCTTGGTTTTGCAAGCTCTCATCAAAACTTTTGCTAGTACAATTTGGTCCAAAAAAAGTACAGACAACTGCTCCCAACCCAGAAATTTATCGATGGGAATGGAAAATCCTTTTAGTTGCTTGTTCGCCTATCAGTTGTAATATTTTAAAATAATACAGTTTTATAAGTGTCCAATGTGTTCTATCGCCAAATCTCAGCTCACTAGTTTTTTGTTTGTTTGTTTGTTTTTTTGTTGTTGTTGGTTTTTTTTTTTTTTTTTCTGAGGAAAAAATTGGATGACCAAGAGAAAAACATTCGAAGGAAGGCAGAAAACAAATCAACCACCATTTAATGTTTCTAAAATAAAACAAGAACCACATATAAAATAAATATAGATAAATTTAAGATGGATAAATTTAAGATAGATAAATAAGTCGATTTGAGGGAGGGAGGGAGGGAGGGAGGGAGGGAGGGATGGATGGAAAACCTAAACCTAGACTCGCGCCGCCTAAGGACCTGGGCACCAGTAATTAGCGCGACGGAAATTTTTGTATGTATATGATTAACAAATTAACACACGATTTTTTCGGGTAATTTGAAATTAACAAGAAAAACTAACGCAATGAGTTGGACGTTTCGATGACCTCCTGTCATCATTCTCAACAACAATTTATTGACAGATCAAGCGTGAATTAATTGACAAGGAAAATATATTTACATTTGAAATTAGGACTCGTAAATTTTTCAACGATTACAAATTGCACTCGCCCTAAGGGCTTGTGCATCATTCTAAATTGCACTCAAAATCAGGGGCGGCGAAAGCTAAAAAGAACTGGAGGTCCGCGCCAAAATGCAAATCAGGCTATTCAAAGTTTTATCCAAACCAAGAATTTTATGGAAGGGCCAGGCTCTTCCAACAAAATAATTGGAGGGGCCAGTGATGTGATGCCTGACCCCCCCCCCCCCCCCCCCCCCTTCTCCCCGAACCCCCACCCACTTCCGCCGCCCCTGAAAGTCATGTAATTGTATATATGTATTACAAAATACAAACAACATACACGTTAGTACTGATCGTTTCAACGGAAAAAGATGTTCGCCTTACTGTATCACGATTCATCATTTCTTAAGTTTAATACTGTTGTGAGTATTTTCGTGTTTTTTACAACTGAAGTTGCGCGTAAACCTCTTGCTGCAGTGCTGACATTTGTATGGTTTAACACCTGTGTGGATCTGTTCGTGTCTTTTACAGCTGGATTTGCTTGAAAAGCTCACGCTGCAATACTGACACTTGTATGGTTTAATGCCAGTGTGAACTCTATTATGTATCTTAAGGTCTCCATATGCTACAAAGGCTTTATCACAATGCTGACACTTGTATGGTTTCAAACCTGTGTGGAGCCGTTCGTGTCTTTTACAGCTGGGTTTCGATGAAAAGCTCATGCTGCAATACTGACACTCGTATGGTTTAATGCCAGTGTGAACGCTATTATGTATCTTAAGGTCTCCATGTGCTACAAAGGCTTTATCACAATGCTGACACTTGTATGGTTTATCACCTGTGTGGAGCCTTTCGTGTCTTTTACAGGTGCTGCTTTGTGAAAACCTCTTGCTGCAATGTTGACACTTGTATGGTTTAACACCTGTGTGGATCTGTTCATGTGATTTACAATTGCCGCTTCTAAAAAATCTCTTGCTACAATACTGACACTTGTATGGTTTAACAGCAAAGTGAGCACAGGTTTCGTGTTCAGTTTGTTTGTCATCAATATTACTTTCTATTCCAGGATTGGATTCAGTATCCTGCATAATTACATGGGTGTTCACTAAGTTCCTTTCACCATCACTGCTGTTACCACCAGTAAGTACCCTGTCATGTTCACCATTCTAAATAATAAAAGTTGCTATCAGACATGAGGGTAACATACATAGCTAAGGGTTTTGAACATTTTACAAAGGAAGAGAGCACCCTACCACGCCAACATGTCAAGAGTGTCAGTGTAAAAGGATAAAGTAACCAGGATTTCAATTCTTTAAGGGTAGAGCTTAATGTACATCAAATGATATTTTTTGTAGGATGTTGATTTTGAAATCAAACTTAAATTCATAGTGGATAAAACAACTGAAGTTCACAAATGAAAGAAATCATATTTTCTACTGAAATGTATTCCATGGCACTCAAAGGTCTACTGTATGTATATTCAGCAGAATTAAAATGTATTCCATTAGTAGTAGTAGTGGTGGTGGTGGTCGTGGTGGTAATAAATAGGCCCCTTGCAGCACGTCGGAATGCAGCTCAATTTGGAGGGCAAAACAAAAGAATTTCAATGTCCAGAGAACTGGAACCTATTGTTTTGCCCTCCAAATTGAGCTGCATTCCAACGTGCTGCAAGGGGCCTATTATACTAAGCTATGTTATCCTCATGCCTGATGGCAACTTTTATTATTTAGTAGTAGATTAGTCCAAATTATATTAAGCTGGCTAAGATTATTATTATAGTTCAAATGGATGAATGGAAATCTGTAACACTGTACCACATAAAGAGGACTTTTTGACATTTTGTGGAGCTAACATTAGTAAGTTACCACTGACAAGATATGTCAGTAAGTTACCTTGGCTTTTTCACTTCATGCAATTTTCAAAATCAGCAGCCTTTTCTACATAAAACTAATAGGTTTAGATGGACTTAATACTAATCTTATAGTCCCTTTGGACTCAAGAATCAAAATCAGACAAAATTACAAGATCTGGATTGAAATCAATGCATGCAGTATGTTCTACAAAATAAATCTTACACTTTGGTTATAGTTGGGCCACTTGTGTTCATCTCTTGACTTATTATAGTAAAATAGTGTTTGTCCTGATTTACATAGATATTCCGTCCAGCCACCATCCCGCTGTAATGACTCAAGTGGTTCCTAAAATGAACCAATCACCTTGCATTGGTTATATGAACTAGATGTACAATGTAGGCAAGTAAACTGTTTTGCTTGAAAATGACAAGGACTAGAAACTACCTTTAAAATTGGGTTGCTTTGGGTTGAGGGTAGGTTTTCACTTATATAATGGTTGAATACTACATGAAACCATAGTAGAATAATCTGCATATTTAATTTTTAATGTAGATCCAGAAATTATGAGGAGTGGCTGTTATATCCTCCCTCAACCTGGCTACATGCATTGTATCCAGTTCCTGACAGTCTGTCATGAGGGATTAGGGAAGTAGTTTACTTGGGTCTTTGAAATGGAATGGCTGGTAGTAACTTTTACATCTTTTACACATATTTTTGGAGATTTTTGTGTTACATTTGAACTGCACTGCTCTTGCCCAATCTATATCAAGAATTTTTTATAGCAATAAACAACACATTCATTCCATTTTTCTTGACAAAATATACCAAGAGAATGTTGGAAGAATATGAGAAAAGACTAGAAAATATTTGTGTCATAGTACTTTTGTATGTAATATATTTCATGGTGTTTTGGAGTAATAAATATGATTACATATAAGGGTATATAAATGGCAAAGGAAACCATCTTCAAAATCAGTTTTAAATGCCACAGCTGTTTTTCAGACAACCATATTTTAATATACTTTCTTGAAACACTTAACTTACTTCAGAAAACTGGTCAGGCCATCTGTGTTCTCCAGTTGTCTTGTTGTACAGAAACATGACTTCACCTGATTTACATTTGCACTCTGTCCATTCAGTATCCATGATATAGTGATATCTTTGAGCTAAAAAAAATCAGAAGTAACTGGGATTGATATCTTTATAAGCTCATGATTCAAACTAAAACACAAACTATGTTATCTATTAGATGATACACAGTTTATAAACGTGGTTGATCTTAAAATCGTCTATTATATGTATCCAATTCACTTGAGGAATGTTTCATGTGTAGGCCAAAATTTACAGTATGTCAAAACGGCCTTTATCTAAAAGATTGTCAATAAACGTACCTTAAAACTTTATGAACACGAAGAAAATCTTTGAATTCCGCACCAAAGTGATCAAGCAAATCGAGCAGGCGTTACTAGACTACATGTGTGCGTGGAGCCTGAAACGAGACTCGTTCTGGAGTCAATTTATCAACACAGGAAACCCGTCAACCTTCATGAAGGCACTCGATTAGCAAGAGTTATATGAAGTTATGATTTTCTCTCTCTTCATTTTTCTTGATCCACCTCCTATTTACAACAATCGTGTTCTTTTTAGAAAAGAAAGTACGTAATTCGCGACTACCGTCACTTGATGAACTCCTACGAAAGAGTCAAGAAATGATGAAAAAAAAAAAAAAAAAAAAAAACAAGAGCGAAAAACCTTCCGACACTTCGAGTTTTCTACCGATCCCGTTACAGGATTTCGCAGCAATAAAGAACCTACAAGGGCAAAAGATCAAGAAGCGAAATCTGCGATTTAGATTTAGATGTCGTCGAAGGTTAGTAAACAGTAAGGCACCCGGGGGGGCGGGGGACTCCATTGTAAAGGGATAGGGTATGCTCGTCGGAAATATTAAAAAATACCCCTAAAAGATACCGGAAGTTTTTTTAAAAGGGCGTGGCCCGACGATTTTTGAACCCCTAAGAGATACCAGCGATAACAAGCTAATGAACATTTTTATTATGAACACAAAATTGGATGGTCGACATGCTTTTGTTGGGTAAATTTCTTCCATTTGAGAACAAGATGATAAGCAATGGGCTCTTTTGATACCCTAAAAGATACCAGGAAATGCTAAAACTCTAAACTTCAATTTTAACACCCTAAAAGATACCAAATCGCTTATTTTTACCCTAAGGCTAAGGTCAAACGTCGTACTTCACATGAGCCGTAATTAATTCACAGAATTAAGTTCATGTAAAGTTCGACGTTTGACCCAAATTAGGTGCGACTGATGAATTTGGTACGACTAAGGCTAAGTCAAACGTCGTACTTCACATGAGCCGTATTTAATTCAAAGAAATAAGTTCATGCAAAGTTCGACGTTTGACCCAAATTAGGTGCGACTGATGAATTTGGTACGACTAAGTCGTTTTATACGACTGACTCGGGCGTGCTACACTTGAACTTAATTAACTGAGTTTTAGGATCGACTCATTTAGTACGACGTTTGACCTGGCCTGTCGAACTAAATTGTTTGGGTCGACCTGAAATTCCTCAATAAGTACGGCTCAATTAAGTACGACGTTTGACCTTAGCCTTACGACGAGCATGCCCGATCCTTTTACAATGGAGTCCCCCCCTCTCCCGGGGGTAAGGCATAGTTTCGGAAACTACAAGAGGGCTACTGGCAATGTTTTTGTGTCAACCCGTGCTATTTTAAGAAGTAAAAATGTATAATAACCTGACTGGACTTATTCCACGTCTTTTAAACACTAGGTACAGATGCATACTCTTCTGGTACAGCAGAGAAGACAGATGTTGTTAAAGAAACTTCAGGTTTGTTCACATTAATGATGTTATTGTTCCTACCATGCACCCCAAATATTTCAGAAGATGCTGGAGGATTGGCAAAGTCAATCAGCAAGACACCAAAAATGGGAAGACAGACAGGAGTGCCTTTATGACAGCTGAACAGAAGCTAGGCCTTCTATTTGTGCTGCATTATTGACTGCAAAATATGCACCACCAGTGGATTCAATATGCAGGAGATGTGGCCATCATCAGGTTATCATAAGGTGCTCTCAACTACAAAATTTCTTTGTAGTTGGTGTGATGAGGAACTCCACCATGCAAAAGGATGTTTTTCATGATCGTGATGTCATTACAGATGAACACTACATATAGCAATGCCAGTAAATACTGGGAGAAGTCTGAAGTGGTGAATGGAAAACATTTGGTGATTAGCTAAGTATAATGAAAATGAAATGTGAAAGCTATGTTAAATTGATTTTGTATTGTGTGTAATAAATTATTGTCCATTATTATCTGATTATGGAAAGAGATGTACAGTATCCAGTAAAATACGATTTGTCTCCAGTGGGTTTGAAATGTAGACGATCTATGTGGTAGTTCATGGTTGGTATGATTGAGGCATGGCAGTTTCATTGGTTTTGTGGTTATGTATGAAGTAAAGGTTCGATTTTCAAATTTTGTTACGGTTGCCTTTATTTAGAAATATATATAACCGTTGATTCGTGAAACTTTGAAATCAGTTTATTTTTTTTTACAATTTCAGAGGTATGTTGTACAGATACATACATTTATTTAAAAGTGAATAGTTGGGTTACCTGTGATCTACATTCTCGCTGATGAAGACCTAAGTTCCAAAAAGAAATTTCTTATTTCTGTGTTGAGCAACTCCCTGCGTGCATTACCGATCCTTTATAGACCTTTTCTAAGATATAGCCAACGTGTTGCATTCTGGTCTAGCTTATATACAAATCTCTATTGTTGAAGTTGCTAAATATATGGTGTTGGTCGTATTGAAGCTAGACAAGAATAGACTGTAATTGACTCTCTTAGAAAAGACCTACAGTTCTCTCCCAGCTATCCACCCAAGTGAATCCAAACCCAAAAGGAAGTTAGATAAGATTGTCAAAATATGTCATTTATTTCAAATTGACATGACTGTCTTGCAATATATATACAATAATAAAGGGAAATCATCACACAATTGAGTTTTGTTTTGAAGGAGCAATGTCCTCCATAACTTGATCTCGCCCAGACGATCCCAAAACCTTTTCTATCCAAGGTAGCATGTCTATGCTAAGTTCACCACCGAGTCCTCGAGGAATTACGCTGACTGGAAGGACCTCTTTTAGTCCTGAGCGTGAAACAATTTGAATTTTCTTGTCACGTAGAGGTGAATGTGCACTCAGCCTGATCACGGACTCAACCCAGAATGGCGGAGAGATAATAAATGTGTGTTTGAGTCGCAATGGGTATGACGTCTGTAAAAAGAAACACTCAATTTTATGAGATTTGGGCATGGTCCTTTTGTGGAAAATCAAAATTGCATGGGATCGCATTATTAGCTGAAGCACGTTTGACGTTACTTGGCCCCACGCACCATGCCTAACGAATGTGGGTGATACTCAGGCTATGTTCACACTAATTATTTTGAAAAGCATTTCCCCATTCATTTTCTCTCCTTAGACAAACGAAAAACTCCGTTCTAGTATAAACGACAGGCCCAACGACAAAAAGAATGCTTTTTTCAAATTGATGCTTTTATATTGGTGTAGACGTAGCCTCAGAAATCAAATGAAAACCGAAACCGTGGATTGCCGATTGTAAATCTTTACAATTAATTGACATTCGATTGCTGAGATACTATTACTGAATATCAATAACAGCTTTTCGTACATACAAGATAAGCCGGTACCCCATTATTAGAGTTAAATCTCTGTGTTGATATAGTCCCTGTCTTTATTGGGAAATATGCAAATCAAGGAAGATAGTGTATTTATACCTTCAACATTGATACGATATTCATGCATAGCTGTGCATCAGCTGTCATATAAGACGTTCCACTGAAGTCATAGAGCAGAGTTAAACCACTCCGCTGCATCTCTTCACTACAAAAGAACAAATCGTTAAGTGCTTGCCTATACTCTTGACAGAGAGATACACAAATGTATTACCTTTTGATGGCTTCATCAAGCACAAGATATATATTGTTCATTATAACCCTATGATCCCGTTGACAAGAATTCCGTTGTGGGGTAAACACAGCAATGGCTGGAGCATCCTTTCCATGTTTATTCTGAGAAGAAACCGAGCAAAGCAATGTGACTACCGACTACCGTTAATTATGTAATGTTTGATAAGCAAACAGGAGAGTTGGATCAAGTTTAAAACCACGAGGCCGCAGGCTGAGTTGTTTTAGACTTGATAAAACACGGTTTGCGAGTTTATTAAACAGCTTCAAAACCTCCATCAATTATAAGTAATATCGAGAAACAATTTCAAATGAGATGCTGAAAACCCCTCACAAATTTTTCATTATATTGAACTCATAATATTCTGTTCATGCGCATATGGTGCACTAGCATTTGCAGCCACATTTGAAAGAGTTCTTGTATTTGTTAAAAGAAAGAGCCTCAGCCGATGATCAGCTGTGAGACTCTCCTTTATGAGGCTCCAAAGTCTTCATATAAACTTGAGCGAAACGTTATCTCTCGGATGAAGTCATCCTCATTAGTATTCTTTATATAAAGAATACCAATGAAGATGAATCTTTATATAATGGTTCATCTTCATTAGCATTTTTTATATAAAGAATACTAATGAGGAAGACTAGTGTCTTGGAAGAAAGGCTTATAAAACTCATTGATGAGTTTTTGAAGTGAGATTTGTTCCCAAGATGGTTCATATAATAATAACTAGACTTAGTTGTCGTCAATAGTCGGACAACCTAGTCAAGTCATTAGCGTGACTACGAGCATGTATACAATTCAGTTGTCTGCGCCTGTCTGCCTGCGCACTAGCGGTAGATCAGGCTGCTTACATCTCATTATTTCGTTAGTTGAACACTGATAATTTTGAAGAACGACTCGCCACTGAACGAAATGTTCCATGCCAACAAAAAACTTCTTGCGTTTGATATGAACTAAGGAGGCTTCCTACAATTTCTCTAGTGCTCGACCAGTCAACTTGAAATGGCTGTAGTTCTTACATGAAAGCACCCACAGTTATGACTTTTCGTTCACTCAATAGTTTTAAAATCACAGCAGCATGACAACTCTTGGGCTGTCTAAATGTTGTTCATACATCAGACTGAACTTAATTTGGTTCATTTGTATACACGTTAACTCGGATTTTCCTAGCCAAAAATAAATAAATGGAAATTTCTGCTCAAATATGATAATTGACAACTAGACGTTTGATAAGTAATGTATAAAGAACGATAGCGTGTTATATCGGGTTTATCCACCGATATAACACGCTCTCTCGTTCTTTATATATTACTTATAGATCTGTTTTTGGAGCTGTGTATACGTCAATTTTAGTTAATTATTTTTACTTATTTACTTACAAAAATGGTGAATCTCCCTGACAAAAGTTCAGCTTTTAAAGCGGGGTTGTTAATTGGTGATGTGTTATTTAAAACATGTGCGTATCTTTGGGCCTGAAAAAAAGATAAAATGACGAGAACGAAAAACATTAAGGCAATACAACAATCAAATTAAATATATATATTAAATAAACAAATAAGCAGGAAAACAAACAAGCAAGAAACGGCAAACAAACAAACAAAACTCAAAATAATATACTTGCAAGGAGACTAGCCTGAGAAAAGAGCCGTATTTTCGCTCGCTCCCCAAATTTGCTGCGCGAAAGAGAAAACTCGTGGACTGCAAAGACGGCTGTTTTCTCAAGCCACACGAAAACAAATGAACAAAAACAAACAAAAAATGATAATAATGATCAATGTTAATAAATAATAACTTTAATATAGAAATCACTTTGGATAGTTACCACGTAGTTGTGGTGAAGCTGCACAGCTTCGTCGACGTCATAGTCTCTTGCTCGAAGAAACTTCAAAGCAAATGAAGTGCTCACTGGACTCAAGTATGACACATTTTCCCGGTGTTTATTGATCTCTAGCATTATTGCGTTTATTGCTTGTTTCTGAAAAGGGAACACACACACATGTTTATTAACGCTACAGATTTTCATGAAATGGACATTTATGAATCGAACCTTAATGCGTATTTGTAATTTTGCTAGTTAAGCATTTTAATTGTTATAAATTTTGATTGTAAGATTTGTATATAGTTTCTTGTGTGATACACCCTCGTTCACTATATAACCCGACCATGAGACCAAGTACGTATAGGGTTTCGTTTTGCCACCAAATGTGATGTTAACAGGAAATTAGATTGAGTTGTTATATAAAGGCTTGCCGATCTGATCTGCCACTGTTGCACACTCACTTAGTGTTTGTGCAAACTAGCGCGGCAAGTTTGCGGTATGACTCAAGTATATTTGGACAGTACAGACATACATATGGTCTCGGCTGATGCAAAAAGCCCCATTAAGTTAGCTTCTATTTAACATGTCATGCTAAAATTCATTACACATTACCTCTATTTCTTCGTCCGCATTAAGCTGATCAACTAGACACATCTGTTGATTTCACGGTTTGATTCTTGTATACAAGAAGTATACAAGAATCCAATCATGAAATCAACAGATGTAGTTGCGGCAAGTTTGCGATACGACTCAAGTTCAATTGGACATTACAGAAATACATATGGACTCGGCTGATGCAAAAAGCCCCATTACGCTAGCTTCTCATGTTTAACATGTCATGCTAAAATTCATTATACATTACCTCTATTTCTTCGTCCGCATTCAGCCGATCAACTACACATCTGTTGATCATTTCGTTTGATTCTTGCAACCTATCGTCTAGCCGACAGCAGGCCCCATTATCGTCATCTTCATTGAGCGTAGTTAAGGCGGTGTATATCCCACGGTTATCGTGGCTTTTTCTTGTCCTTTGGGCCTACAAACACAAGTGTTTTTATCCGATCAGATTGGAAACTAATATTATACGAGCTCTATGCTGTAGTCGTACCTCTGGAGGTTTCGGAGGTTTGTCATATGGATAGAATAGAAGACTCTTCTTCATTTTGTTCCAAAGTGACTCTGGGACTATTTTCTCGTCATCTGGAATAAAGGCAGAGTGTTTATTTATCTATGATTCATTACTGAGCTAATTGCATTTACAGACAGGGTAGAGTTTTTCAATAATATGCAAAGATTGCACTTGTTATGATGTTCATACAAAAGTCTCATCTGATGCCCGTAGCTTTCAATTCAAGTTCTAAAACAAGTCATTCTTGTAGCTTACCTCTTATCTCGATACTTGCTTCTGTACCATCTTTTCCAATCATGCTCTTGTTTTTCATAAACACGTCGTTACTTGCTCTACCAGACGAACCGCCATTTTTAAACTTCGCATTGCTGGTACATGAAGGGAATTTCCATAATGATGTCTTGCTATTACCACATACCTTCCTCCACGCGGGACTAAATATGAGTTGATCAGGGTTTCCTTTAGAAGCCAAATTTATGGAAGGATTAGTAGAGGTGGATTGGTTGACTTCAACTGGGTACCCAGTCTCTACAAGTGATTTTTCGGCAGGTATGGCAATCTCCTTTGACTGTCTTTGCAACAAGCCATGAATTGATTCCCTGGTATCTTCCACTCCCTCAAGGCCTTCATATTTAGTGTCTTTTCTTTCTTCATACACATTCTTGATAGTCACACCCACCGCGTTACGTGGTATTTGAGATTCCGACTGACTTGAATTGGAACCATGGCTACACTCCATTTTGTGACCAACTGCAGTCACACTCGCGCTTGACAACAGATTGTAGATGGACTCCAAGAGCTCCACTGCACCAGTGTCGTCGTCTTGTGGTTTACGACTAACAACGCTGTTAAGCTCCAGCCCTCGTTCCTCATGAGAAACATGGAGAACATCATTTCTGTACGGAGTAGAATTGTCTTTGTGTGATGAATCAACCGAGACATTGGTTATTTTTTTAGGGACATGAACACAATTATGTAACGACAGAGTCGGCGACTGGATGGAAGGACGATGGAGTTTTGAATGATCATTAAAAGTATTAACAGTGCTAAGATCTTCGTTGTCGATTTCAACCGTGTCTCTATTGATAACGCCAGATGTTGCGCCATGCTCCTCTACGATGTCGTCAAGGGCGGCGCGCTGCTTGTAAATGACCCGTTTTAGCGCGCTGATGGAAGCGACCCTGTTCATTGACACCGACGAGACGAGCACTAGTGAATTCATTTGTAAACACAGGTTTGAAGACACAATCTTTGGTTGTAGTATAGTCGTCCATGGCCTCGACGTTTGTGACAACTTTATCGAGTAGAAGATCATTGTTAACTTCTCTTTCACAGTTCACACGTTTGTTTGAGTCCGCATTGTCAGTGGCTAGATCTACGTTCTCCATTCGAGGCATGTGTTCATTGACGAGGGCGGCGCGCTCTTGTAAATGACCCGTTTTAGCGCGCTGATGGAAGCGACCCTGTTCATTGACTCCGACGAGACGAGCACTAGTGAATTCATTTGTAAACACAGGTTTAAAGACACCATCTTTGGTTCTCTCAAGTGTAGTATAGTCGTTCATGGCCTCGACGTTTGTGACAACGTTATCGAGTAGAAGATCATTGTTAACTTCTCTTTCACAGTTCACACGTTTGTTTAAGTCCGCATTGTCAGTGGCTAGATCTCCGTTCTCCATTCGAGGCAGGTGTTCATTGACGAGGGCGGCGCGCTCTTGTAAATGACCCGTTTTAGCGCGCTGATGGAAGCGACCCTGTTCATTGACACCGACGAGACGAGCACTAGTGAATTCGTCTATAAAGACAGGTTTAAAGACACTATCTTTGGTTTTCTCAAGAGTAGTATGGTCGTCCATGACCTCGACGTTTTTCTCTATTTCTGTGACAATGTCGTCAAGTAGGTTAATTATGACTGATGTAGTTGATTCTCTTTCATATTTCACATGATCTTTTGAAGGAGTATTACCAGTGGTAAGATCTAGGTTCTCCATTTGAATTATGTCTCTACTATTGACGCTAGGCGATGGACAATGATTCCCCTGAGTCGTTAACACAGCATTGACTGCTTCATCCTTACCATGTTGGTTCTAAGTAAAGAAGGAATATGTGAGGGTAATTTATTGTTATAACTGTCTAGTTTGTGCGGTTGAGTGGCTGTCAGTTTAAGTTTATTTAATCCTGCCCTTCCCTTCCTCGACTTGTCTTGTTGTTCAAGACTTGTTCTGTGGCGTTTTTGTGCCCTCACCTTTATTGGGTCAAGTCCCGATTTTATACATCTACATTATATAGTAGTTTTACAATGATGTAGTTTATGTTGGATGTTTTAATAAAGCGGCTTTGGGCCCCCTTGGCCCATATCCATAACACTTCAAACCTGGGTGTCTTCCTTTATTGTCTTGCCCAGTAAACGAGCCTGAGGAAAAGCAGCGCGCTTGAATTTTGATGGAATAGCAATGGGAAAACATAAATGCAAGTATACATCAGATTGGAAACAATAGTCTTGTTATACAGGTTTAATGTTCTAATCATACCTCTGGAGGTTTTGGAGGTTTCTCATTGAACGGTACACCGTTTTTCATGACTTTCCACTGAAACGCTGGAGGAATCTTTTCTCCATCTGAAACAACGCGGACAGCATGTTTATTTATTTGCGATTAGTTATTATCTTAACTTACCACTTACAAAGATCAACTTTTATCTAAACAGGATAATTCCTTCAGCAAAACCTGGTTTTAAATGTTTTCAATAAAAACTCGGTGGCGAGACATCTGTCAAGAGCACCTAAGGGTCTTACCCCTAATGGGCCGGGTGTACAGAAAAAGTCTGATGTTCGTAACTTTTCATCCAGACAAGTTCTAAATACAAGTCATTCATGTAGCTTACCTTTTTCCACGATTGTTGTCTCGGTACCATCTTTTTTTACCACCATGTTTTTGTTCTTTATAAACGCGTCGTTACTTGCTCTACCGGATGAACGGCTTTCTTTGTATTTGACATTATTACCGCATGACCAGAATCTCGACAATGATGTCCTGCCATTACCACATGCTCTCCTCCATGCGGGACTAAGTATGAGCTGATCAGAATCGACTTTAGAAACCGACTTTATGGAAGGTTTAGCACAGATGAATTGGTTGATTTTAGCTGGATTCCTACCCTCCGGTTGTGTATTCTTGCCGGGTATGGCAATCTCCATTGACTGTGTTTGCAATAAACCATGGAATGATTCCCTAGTATGTTCGTCTCCCTTGAGGACCTCATATTTAGTGATTTTACTTTCTTCATACACATTCTTGATAGTCACACCCACCGCGTTACGTGGCATTTGAGATTCCGACTGACTTGAATTGGAACCACGGCTACACTCCATTTGGTGAGCACCCATAGGCGTACAGATTTCACTGGTATCTAATTCCGTGTCTCCGTCAGGTCTTTGTGCCACATTCACCCTTGGTATTAAATTGTAGATGGACTCAACGAGCTCCACTGCACCAGTGACGTCTTGTGTTTTACTGCTAACAACGCTGTTTAGCTGCGGGCGTCGTTCCTCATGAGAAACCTGGAATATATCGTTTGTGCAAGGAGTAGAATCGTCTTTGTCTGATAAATCAACCAAGACATTGGTTATGTCTTTGGACTCAGAAGCAGAACTGTGAGGCGTTAGACAATCTTCGAATGGGAATG
Organism: Telmatactis stephensoni; assembly: GCA_029948255.1. NCBI lineage: Eukaryota > Metazoa > Cnidaria > Anthozoa > Actiniaria > Isophelliidae > Telmatactis > Telmatactis stephensoni. The sequence continues at coordinate 462,679 of JALIZF010001747.1, forward strand.
GACTGTGTGGATGCATCTCCTTTGGCTCCCTTGGTAGACTCAACACTTTCACCAGTTAATCCATTGATAAACACGGTCTTCTCAAATGTTGTATTTTCGGTCCTGGCCTCACGGTTTTTCTCTAGTTCCGTGAAAATTTCATCGAGTAGATCAAAGGTAGATTCCTCGTTTGATTTTCTTTCAAAGTTTAGGTGGTTTTTTGAATGATCTTCAACAGTGTTGAGATTTTCGTCGTCCATTTGAACCCCGTCTTCACAGAGATAACTAGATGTATCTCCATGGTCCTCTACGATGTCCTCAAGGGCGGCACGCTCTTGTAAATGACCCGTTTTAGCGCGCTGATGGAAGCGACCCTGTTCATTGACACCGACGAGACGAGCACTAGTGAATTCATTTGTAAACACAGGTTTAAAGACACCATCTTTGGTTCTCTCAAGTGTAGTATAGTCGTCCATGGCCTCGACGTTTGTGACAACGTTATCGAGTAGAAGATCATTGTTAACTTCTCTTTCATAGTTCACACGTTTGTTTGAGTCCGCATTGTCAGTGGCTAGATCTCCGTTCTCTGTCTGAGGTATGTCTTCATTGACGTTGCCTGACGTTTGACCATTTTGTTCTACGACGTCCTTCTGGGTAACCCGCTCAGGTTTTAATTTGACCGATTCACTAAACTCTAAGTTGCCAGTTTGGACGATAACTTCAGTTGCGGATACCTCACTCTCGACAGAAGCACTTTGACTTGTGTCCAATCTTGTGTCTCTGCCAGTTATCACTGGAGTTTCATTTTCCCTTGGTGGCAGATTGTAGATGGACTCCTCGTGGTCCAGAGGCCCAGTATTTTCCACTGTTGTTATTACTAATAACAATGCTATTAAGCTGTGGCTCTCGTTCCTCTACAGAAACCTGGATTACATCATTTCTGTATAGTGTTGGATCATCATTGTCTTGTAAATCAGGCAACATACTGATGATATCTTTAGCGTCCAGAACAGTGCTATGCAACGACAGACACTCTTCGAATGTCAATGGCTGGGTAGATGTATCTCTGTTAGTGAAATCGAGAAGTTCACCAGTAAATTCATTTCGAAATACGGGTTCAAAGACCCCATCTTTGATCTCTTCAAGAAGAGTCTTTTGATCACCCATGGCCTCGACGTTTTTCTCCACCTTAGTGAGAACGTGGTCCAGTAGATCTACAATGGCTTCCTTGGTAGAGTCGGCTTGTTCACGTTCCAGATGGTCGTTTGAATTATGGTCATTTTCAGTGGTAAGATCAACGTTGTCTAATTGAACTGCATCGTTTCCGTTCTCAAGAGTAGTGCTGTCTTTCATGGCCTCGACGTTTTTCTCAACCTGAGTGAGGATATCTTCCAGTAGATCTACGATGGCTTCCTTGGTAGAGTCGGCTTGTTCGCCTTCCAGATGGTCGCTTGAATGATCATTTTCAGTGGTAAGATCAACGTTGTCTAATTGAACAGCATCGTTTCCGTTCTCAAGAGTAGTGCTGTCTTTCATGGCCTCGACGTTTTTCTCAACCTGAGTGAGGATATCTTCCAGTAGATCTACGATGACTTCCTTGGTAGAGTCGGCTTGTTCACGTTCCAGATGGTCGCTTGAATGGTCATTTTCAGTGGTAAGATCAACGTTGTCTAATTGAACTGCATCGTTTCCGTTCTCAAGAGTAGTGTTGTCTTTCATGGCCTCGACGTTTTTCTCAACCTTAGTGAGAACGTGGTCCAGTAGATCTACAATGGCTTCCTTGGTAGAGTCGGCTTGTTCACGTTCCAGATGGTCGTTTGAATTATGGTCATTTTCAGTGATAAGATCAACGTTGTCTAATTGAACTGCATCGTTTCCGTTCTCAAGAGTAGTGCTGTCTTTCATGGCCTCGACGTTTTTCTCAACCTGAGTGAGGATATCTTCCAGTAGATCTACGATGACTTCCTTGGTAGAGTCGGCTTGTTCACGTTCCAGATGGTCGCTTGAATGATCATTTTCAGTGGTAAGATCAACGTTGTCTAATTGAACTGCATCGTTTCCGTTCTCAAGAATAGTTCTGTCTTTCATGGCCTCGACGTTTTTCTCAACCTGGGTGAGGATATCTTCCAGTAGATCTACGATGGCTTCCTTGGTTGAGTCGGCTTGTTCGCCTTCCAGATGGTCGCTTGAATGATCATTTTCAGTGGTAAGATCAACGTTGTCTAATTGAACTGCATCGTTTCCGTTCTCAAGAGTAGTGCTGTCTTTCATGGCCTCGACGTTTTTCTCAACCTGAGTGAGGATATCTTCCAGTAGATCTACGATGACTTCCTTGGTAGAGTCGGCTTGTTCACGTTCCAGATGGTCGCTTGAATGGTCATTTTCAGTGGTAAGATCAACGTTGTCTAATTGAACTGCATCGTTTCCGTTCTCAAGAGTAGTGCTGTCTTTCATGGCCCCAACGTTTTTCTCAACCTGGGTGAGGATATCTTCCAGTAGATCTACGATGGCTTCCTTGGTTGAGTCGGCTTGTTCGCCTTCCAGATGGTCGCTTGAATGGTCATTTTCAGTGGTAAGATCAACGTTGTCTAATTGAACTGCATCGTTTCCGTTCTCAAGAGTAGTGCTGTCTTTCATGGCCTCGACGTTTTTCTCAACCTGAGTGAGGATATCTTCCAGTAGATCTACGATGACTTCCTTGGTAGAGTCGGCTTGTTCACGTTCCAGATGGTCGCTTGAATGATCATTTTCAGTGGTAAGATCAACGTTGTCTAATTGAACTGCATCGTTTCCGTTCTCAAGAGTAGTGTTGTCTTTCATGGCCTCGACGTTTTTCTCAACCTGGGTGAGGATATCTTCCAGTAGATCTACGATGGCTTCCTTGGTTGAGTCGGCTTGTTCACGTTCCAGATGGTCGCTTGAATGATCATTTTCAGTGGTAAGATCAACGTTGTCTAATTGAACACCATCGTTTTGAACGACACTGCAGGACGATTCAGCATGCTCGACCATGTCCTTTCCGTTCTCAAGAGTAGTTTTGTTTTCGTTCTTAGCTTCGACGTCTTTCTCCAGCTCCTTTAGGGCTTTAACAATTATATATATGATGATTTTCTTGGATGATTGTCTCTCAACATTCACATTGTCATTAGAAAGGTCGTTGTCAGCGGCAAGATTTACTTTGTCCATTTGAATCGTGTCTTTAGCAGACATTTTACCATGGTCTTTTTGAGCAGTGATTTCTAGTAAATGTTTCCTCCTTTCCTTGACGTCTGCCTTGTGGTCATCCTCCTTGCCTGAAACAGTTTCGACTCGGTTGATATCATTACATCAAACATTGGTTTTCTTCCATTTTGCTGTGCGAGTGTACTCTAATCGATGCACAGATGACGTTAAAAATGTGGTGAGAAAAAAATATGTCATCACATTTTGACATTTTCTGTGCATCCATCAGAGTACAGACCCACGGAATAATGGAATATTTTTGTTTTCTATAATATTCATCGTTCAACGTTCAAACCAGTCAGAGCACGCGCGTAAGATTCATTGACGTCATCTATGCATATGTACTGTAATTAAATACCGTTCTCGACCAATCAGAGCGCGCGCAATTTACCAATTATCATATAAAATATAATACCTAATGGATAACGTTATCAACACTTGCGTTAATAAAGGTTGATTTGCATGATTCTAAGTACATTTGTTTTATATACCTATTTCAAAAAAGGTTGTCGTATGAGAGGTCTCAAGTCTACGCGACTAGACCGAAAAGGAGTATGGGTAGTTGCAAAATTTTACTTTCTTTTTCGCATTGTAGTCTTGATTTTGAAGCTCTTGAATTATGGTGTGGATATCTGTGTGTTTTTATAGCTCTAGTAATTTCTACCCCTACTCCCTTTCGGGTGAGTCGCGAAGCTTTTGCCGACAACGTTTATTGAAATAGGTGTATGCGAGTAAAGCGAAGGATTTTTTGCCCGTTCGTAATGTGGTAAATGGATTGGCTATGTTCCATGAGAGAAAGCATGAAACATATCGTTACTATATTGCCCTTTTTTAAGAAACATTTTATTGAACTTCGACCTGATATGAAAGAGAAAAAGAAAAGAAAAAGAACACTGCTCTAAACTGGAAACAAGATCTATTAATAATCAGAGCATTCGATAATTTAATCACAAGTGAATACCTTTTTTCTTGACTCTCTCTTTCCGGTCATTTCTTTGCTGGCGAATTCTACATTTCTTTACTTCTTTCTCGGCTTTTTCTAAACTTTTCTGTTTTATATAAGAAAAAAAATTGATATGTTGATTAAGTGAGTAAATATATATAGGTTATTGGTCGACTAACTAGCTAATACAGCTGTGTACTTTTCGAGTCACGCTGTATTTTGGCGAGTCTTTAGACGAACCAAAATGCAAGTGACAAGTAAAAATTCACAGCTGTCTATTCCCTGATTAACTTGCAAAGAGGCATCCATTCAATGCTCATTATCTCAAAAACGAGATTTTGGGACACACTTTTGCTTTTAATTTTTTTAAATCATCATTATATTTCACTTCAGGAAATTATGGTCCTAACCCATCTTTAGCTTTTAGTTATTTGTTAGGGCCAGTACCTTTTCTAATTCAAAATTAAATAAAAATAAAATAAAAGTGCTTTATTTGTTTAAGCAGGCTTGGCTAATTGGCAACCATGCGGCTGATGTGGGCCTGCTGTCATTCACACACACTACCACTACATTCAACTATTCTACCACACGACACTCAACTCTCATGTTGATTTTTATTAGTAAATACCGTAAACTATTATATTTGATTAAAGTTAACATAAAAAATCGTTGTTGTTAATGTTGATCATGATTTTTTTAACAGTACCAAGCTACCTTCAGACTTCTCACACTCATTTACTCTTGCAGGTCCAGCTAATTAATGCCACACCCTGCAAACACGTACTCAGGTGTACGTATACATACGTAGCAAACAGTAAACTAATAAAAGAACAGTTGCATTTAGTTCAATTGTTTGATCAATAAATGGGTTACTAGTTGCATAACCTAAAAATATAAAATTCCTAAAATTGTATAACCTAAAACTCTAATAAACATCGAAGCAAAAAACTCTAAACGACGTCGACACACAAAAATCCTACAGACTTCTACGCATAAAACTCAAAAAGACGTCGACGCATAAAACTCTAAAACCCGTCCAGGCACAAAATTCTAAAACACTTCGACGCATTAAATTCTAAATGACTTCAACGCGTAAAGCACTTAAAAACTTCATCGCATAAAAATCTAAAATTCTTTAAAGAATAGAACCGGCTATAAGACTTCGACGCATAAAATTCTAAAAAGACCTCGATGCCTGAAACACTAAAAGAACTACGAGTAAAATTGTAGAAGACTTCGACGCATAAAACTCTAAAATACTTCGACGCATAATTCTCTAAAAGACCTCGAGACATAAAACTCTAAAATAAGTAAACGTAAAAATCTCTAAAATATTTCTATTTCTTCTTCTTAAGACTACGAAGCTTAAAACTCTCAAAAACGTACACACATAAAACTGTATAAGACTCTGACGTATGGAACTCTAAAAGACTTCAACCCATATAAAACTCTAAAAGACTTCGACCCATAAGACCCTAAAAGACCTCAACGCATAAAAGTCAAAAAGACTTCGACGCAAAAAAACCTCTAAAGACCTCGACGCATAGAAATCAAAAATACCTTGACGCAAAAACTTCTAAAACACGTCGACGCATAAAACTCTAAAAGACTCCATATAAAAAGGTTAAAACACCTCGACAAATATAAAAGTCCAAAAGACGTCGACGCAAAAACTCAAAAAGACGCGACGCATAAAAATCTTAACGACCTCGACGTATAAAACTCTAAAAGACTTCGACGCATAAAACTTCAAAACACTTCAACACATAAAACTCTAAAAGACTTCGACGCAAAAACTCTAAAGAACGTCGACGCATAAAACTCTAAAATATTCCTACGCATAAACTTTAAAAGACCTCGACGCATATATAAAACGCTAAATGTCCTGGACGTATCTAACTCTAAAAGACGTCGATGTATAAAACTGCAAAAGACCTCGAAGCACTAAAGTTTAAAAAAGCTTAATATACAACACTTTAAAAGACCTCGACGCATAAAACTCTAAAAGACTTCAAGTTCCACATTGTCGTTTGAATCATCGTTGTCTAATTGAACAGCATCATTTTGAACGACACTTCAGGACGATTCACCATGCTCTTCCACGATGTCCTTTTCGTTCTCAAGAGTAGTGTTGTCTTTCATGGCCTCGACGTTTTTCTCCAACTGAGTGAGGATATCTTCCAGTAGATTTACGATGACTTCCTTGATTGAGTCGGCTTGTTCACGTTCCAGATCGTCGTTTCAATGGTCATTTTCAGTGGTAAGATCAACGTCGTGTAATTGAAAAGCACCGTTTTGAATGACACTGCAGGACGATTCAGCATGCTCTTCACCGATGTCTTTTCATCGTTAAAGAGCATGCTCAAACGTCCTGCAGTGTAGAAACGAAGAGAGTTTGATCCACAAACGAGAACTTGATGTACAACACTTTAAAAGACCTCAACGCATAAAACTCTAAAAGACTTCGACGCACAAAACTCTAAAAGACTTCAAACTAGGCATGAAACTCTAACAGACTTGGTCGAGTAAAAGTCTACAAAAATTCGAATAATAAAATCTTAAAAGGCCTCGACGTGTAAAAAAAACTAAAAGACGCAGAAGACTCTAAACTCTAAAACAACTTCGAGGCAGAAAGCTCTAAATGACTTCGACTCATAAGAGTCTAAAAGACTCCGACGCATAAAATTCTAAAATAACCTCAATGCCTAAAACACTAAAAGAACTCGACGAGTAAAATTGTAGAAGACTTCGACGCATAGAACTCTAAAAGACTTCGACGCATAGAACTCTAAAAGACTTCGACGCATAAAACTCTAAATGACTTCGACGCATAGAACTCTAAAAGACTTCGACGCATAGAACTCTAAAAGACTTCGACGCATAAAACTCTAAATGACTTCGACGCATAGAACTCTAAAAGACTTCGAAACAAAAAACTCTAAAAGACTACGAAACAAAAAAAACTCTAAAAGACTACGAAACAAAAAACTCTAAAAGACTACAAAACATAAAACTCTAAGACTTCGACGCATAAAACTCTAAAAGACTTCGACGCATAAAACTCTAAAAGACTTCGACGTATAAAACTTCAAAACATTTCGACACATAAAACTTCAAAACACTTCGACATAAAACTCTAAAAGACTTCGACACATAAAACTCTAAAAGACTTCGACGTATAAAACTCTAAAAGACTTCGACGCATAAAATTCTAAATGACTTCAACGCGTAAAGCACTTAAAAACTTCATCGCATAAAAATCTAAAATTATTTAAAGAATAGAACCGGCTATAAGATTTTGACGCATAAAATTCTAAAAAGACCTCAATGCCTAAAACACTAAAAGAACTACGAGTAAAATTGTAGAAGACTCTGACGTATAGAACTCTAAAAGACTTCGACCCATGAGACCCTAAAAGACCTCAACGCATAAAAGTCAAAAAGACTTCGACACAAAAAAACTTCTAAAGACCTCGACGCATAGAAATCAAAAATACCTTGACGCAAAAACTTCTAAAACACGTCGACGCATAAAACTCTAAAAGACTCCATATAAAAAGTTTAAAACACCTCGACAAATATAAAAGTCCAAAAGACGTCGACGCAAAAACTCAAAAAGACGCGACGCATAAAAATCTTAATGACCTCGACGCATAAAACTCTAAAAGACCTCGACACATAAAACTCTAAAAGACTTCGACGCATAAAACTTCAAAACACTTCGACACATAAAACTTCAAAACACTTCAACACATAAAACTCTAAAAGACTACGACGCAAAAACTCTGAAGAACGTCGACGCATAAAACTCTAAAATATTCCTACGCACAAAACTTTAAAAGACCTCGACGCATAAAACGCTAAATGTCCTGGACGTATTTAACTCTAAAAGACGTCGATGTATAAAACTGCAAAAGACCTCGACGCACTAAAGTTTAAAAAAGCTTAATATACAACACTTTAAAAGACCTCGACGCATAAAACTCTAAAAGACTTCACGTTCCACATTGTCGTTTGAATCAACGTTGTCTAATTGAACAGCATCGTTTTGAACGACACTTCAGGACGATTCTTCATGCTCTTGAACGATGTCCTTTTCGTTCTCAAGAGTAGTGTTGTCTTTCACGGCCTCGACGTTTTTCTCCGCCTGAATGAGGATATCTTCCAGTAGATCTACGATGACTTCCTTGATTGAGTCGGCTTGTTCACGTTGCAGATCGTCGATGCAATGGTCATTTTCAGTGGTAAGATCAACGTTGTGTAATTGAACAGCACCGTTTTGAATGACACTGCAGGACGATTCAGCATGCTCTTCACCGATGTCTTTTCATCGTTAAAGAGCATGCTCAAACGTCCTGCAGTGTAGAAACGAAGAGAGCTTGATCCACAAACGAGAACTTGATGTACAACACTTTAAAAGACCTCAACGCATAAAACTCTAAAAGACCTTGACGCATAAAACTCTAAAGGAGCTCGACGTGTAAAAACACTAAAAGACTCCGACGCAGAAGACTCTAAACTCTAAAACAACTTCGACGCATAAAACTCTAAAAGACTTCGACGCATAAAACTCTAAAAGACTTCAACGCATAAAACTCTAAAACACTTCGACGCATAAAACTGTAAAAGACTTCGAAACAAAAAACTCTAATAGACTTCGACACACAAAACTGTAAAAGACTTCGACGCATAAAACTCTAAAAGACTTCGACGCATAAAACTCTAAAAGACTTCGACACATAAAACTCTAAAAGACTTCGACGCATAAAACTCTAAAAGACTTCGACACATAAAACTCTAAAAGACTTCGACGCATAAAACTCTAAAAGACTTCGACATCTAAAATTCTAAAAGACTTCGACGCATAAATCTCTAAAAGTCCTCGACGCATAAAACTCCAATGGACCTCGACATATAAAACTCTAAAAGATTTCGACATATAAATCTCTAAAAGGCCTTGACACATAAAACTCTGAAGGAGTTCGACGTGTAAAAACACTAAAAGACTCCGACGCAGAAGACTCTAAACTCTAAAACAACTTGGAGGCAGAAAGCTCTAAGAGACTTCGACTCATAAAACTCTAAAAGACTTCGACATATAAAACTGTAAAAGACTTCGACGCATAAAACTCTAAAAGACTTCGACTCATAAAGCTCTTAAAGACTTCGACGCATAAAACTCTAAAAGACCTCGACACATAAAACTGTAGAAGACCTCGAAGCATAAAACTCTAAAAGACTTCGAAGCATAAAACGTCAAAAAACCTCGACGCGTAGAAATCGTAATGACCTTTACACAAAAACTTTAAAAGATATCGACACATAAAACTCTAAAAGATTTCGACGCATAAAACTCTAAAACACTTCCACATCTAAAATTCTAAAAGACTTCGACACATAAAACTCTAAAAGACTTCGACATATAAAGCTCTAAAAGACTTCGACGCATAAAACTCTAAAAGACCTCGACACATAAAACTGTCAGTAGAAGACCTCGAAGCATAAAACTCTAAAAGACTTCGAAGCATAAAACGTCAAAAAACCTCGACGCGTAGAAATCGTAATGACCTTTACACAAAAACTTTAAAAGATATCGACGCATAAAACCCTATAAGTCCTCGACGTATAAAACTTTAAAATACATCGATGTACAAAACTTTAAAAGAATGATGGACGGATCAGAAAAGACCAAAATCTTAGCGACGATGGAGGTCGCGATGCAACGATTTTCGCTGTAATGAAAGTTTGTTTTGTTAAGAAAACGTTAACGTTTACCTGTTTACTAGGTGTACTAGAGTTTGCTCACAATATCGTAAAATTATCCACAATTTACAGTTATCAGATTCTTTTCTTAGCTAGATAACCTGATTTTTAAATCACCCTCTCGAGAAATTGCTTGCATGGTGAAATAATTAAATTCACTTGTGTACCCACTGCAAACTAGATTATTTACATACATAACTATTTAAACTTTACATCATTACATTTGTGTTGAAAAACTGTTAATCTAAGATTGAGTTTTTAAGTTTCTTCTTAAATTCAAATTTCAAGATATTATTTACAGTTAGATGAATACCCTTTATCCTTCACTACGTTAATTTGAATCATGTTCCTTACCTCAGTTACGCATGACGGAAGTTTATCAACCTGGAAAAATCGAAATATATTAGTTTAGCTATGTGGCTTTTTTGAGGGAAAAACACGAAATCGTAGAAGAGAGAGGAAATGAAAATTTCAAAAAGACGGAAGAAAAAGAGAAAAAAGAGGGTTTGTAATTGCAAGGAATAAAAATGAAAAAGAAAGTTTTGATTGCAACAAAAATAATAAAAGGAAAAGTGCAAATGAATTGCGCATGGCATAGTTTCAATGATGTGCTTACCTCGTCCTTATCAATATTCCTAACCCCGCAACACAAACACCGGCATTTACTTAGCACGGTGCCCATTGCAGGGATTCGAAATTTTAGCTTTTGACTACAATTTGTTACATAACTGAGACCCGATCTAAAAAACACAAGTTTCTTTGATCAAGTCATGTTGGAAATTAACGTACTAATGAGCTGTGACATCATAAGTAATTAGTTCATTGACTTAGTTAATTAATTATTAGAACACCACAGGAAGACCGCGCGCGCGGGACAAGCGCTGTTTATATTGCGTCTTGGATATTAGTCTAAGTATCGAATTGTATAATTTCTAAATTATGCTAGTTTAGACTCAAAAAGGATTTTGAATACTAAAATATGGAATACCTCGTTTGCTAAAGACTGCTTATTACTCGTGCCCAGGACGTAGGCCGGCACGAGTCTAGGTTTACCTTTTCTATATATCTATCTATCGTCGACGTCGAGAATCTGCCACGAAAACGAGGCAAGCCACAGGCACCCCAAGCAATCATTTAGAGCAGCGCGTCACACAAGCGTACAACGCAATATAAAGCAAATAGACGGGTCTGGGTTCGAATCCTCATGCCTTACTATGTAGTAAATATTATCTTGTCATGTGTTTATATGCTTTTTTCTGGTTTTGGAACATGTTAAGCTGTTTTTTTAATGATTTCCTCTTCCTGGGGTGCATGTGAGCAAGCATGAAAACGAGGCAGCGCACGTTCCAGCAAGTTTATTAAGCAAAACAGTGTAGGATTTTTCCCGAGTCACGAGCATTTAATAACCTGAACTCCACTATAAATACAGTAATTGCTTTGTAGCAGCTTCACGTGAGTCTCAATCAAGGTAAAATTTAAGCCTCTTCATTTGAAATTTAGGAATCGAGGCCGATACTCCACGAGTTCAAATGTTAGTTTGCCGACGAAGCAGTCAAATATTTGATTTCGCTTCAGTACCGAACTCAAAACGTGACTAAGCTGCCTTTAAGACTTATATATTTATCTCTTCTAGCATGGGATAGGGATGACATTTGAAATTTAAAACCCTTGAAACTGCATGGCAGCTGACTTTCGTTCATTCTCACGTTCGATACTTATACTCTTTAATTTGAAACGAATGAGGTCAAGATATTAATAATGTATTTGGTACTTCAAAGAGAAAAATACGAAAGATTTGAAACCTTATCTGTTCTGGATTTAAGCTTGTATTACTTTTGCAGTCAAGAGCGTTCATGTTTTGAAATATTTTGATATTAACCACAGGAAGCCCACATCAAGTGTTTAGTTGTACTTTAGTACTGCAGAACACAATATTGATGCCTTTTATTTCATTTTGGTATTCTAAGCTATAGCCACGTGCTATTATAAGTACCTTTTTGATAAATGTTTGTTGTATTCATCAAATCCCAACTGTATTACTACACAAATTATTTACACAAGACAACCACACGACCAGTATATATTCAGCAAGTGGCATCTTATTTATTAGCCAGGTCATGATATATCATGTCTTACTGAAAATGAAGAAGATGTATAAAAAGAAGTTTGGTGCAATAAATCACTTAATGAGAAACCTAATTAAATGGTGGTTGGTTTGTTTTCTGCCTTGCTTTGAGTGCTTTTCTCTGCATCATGCAGTTTTCTCACCTCAGAAAAAACAACAACAACAACAACAACAACAAACAAACAAAAAACTAGTGAGCTGAGATTTGTATGTATAGAATATTAGAATATTGTTTCCCAATTAGTGCTTAGGCTATACAGTGGTTTTCCTTTACTAATCAGTAATTACTCGTGCCCAGGCCTTTAGGCCGGGAACGAGTTATAAACTGCAAATGTTTTTTTACTCGTGCCCAGGCCTTTAGGCCGGGAACGAGTTATAAAATGCAACTGTTTTTTTTCCTGTGTTCGTCTCGAGAATGCAGCATTCTTGCGCAATCGGTCACGTGTTACACCCTGATTGGTTAAGAACGTAAAAAACAATGCCCCTCATTCATCACCTCCGTAGTGAACGCCAGCGAGGAACTTTAGGAATGCAACATGGCCGACTACAAAGAAAATAGCTTTCAGAGACAGGCTTTTCCTGGAGTGGCACAATGTAATTTGGAGCTTTTAACTCGAGAAATACCTATATACTTATAAGAGCTTCAGAATGGGCTGTTATTTTGAGCTTCATCTCCAATAGTTTGACCAAATATCGAACTCTCAATGGAGTACTTGAAAACTGAAGCTCTCGCGACTCGGAGGAATTCCTTTGAGCTGGAAATCTACGAATTTCTCACCCTACATGTTGCTAAACGAACGCATATAGAGGCAAGTCAATTATATTTTTCATTCAAGCATTCTAGAGATCTTGAGACGTTTTTGTAATGAATTTTAACACAATTCTGGCCAGACAATTTATTTATATATTTTCATGGAACCAAGGCTCTATTTGACCTGATGCGTTTGGTCACGTAATAGATAAAACATCTGAAACATGAACGAAAAAATACACGATTTGTTATTGTGTCAAAAGCGTCGTTGTAGAAGTTTTTACAGCAAACACTTGAGATATATAGTGAAATAAAAAGTTGAATAAACTGGTATATTTTTGCATGTTGGAGATATCTAATACCATGCATGATAATAGAGGGACAGAGGCAAACACTAAGCTGCTGACAGACAAATTGACTAATCAGATATTCTTTAAAGAGGTCAAAAATGGTCTATATTATGTTACGGTTAAGTGAAGAATGCGTGAAACGGCTCGGGGAAGAGTACGAACGGGGCCGGACCTTGAAGCCTCTCCTCCCAGGGCACGAGTGAACGCACGTGTGCGTCTAGTTTTTCCTGTGTTCGTCTCGAGAATGCAGCATTCTTGCGCAATCGGTCACGTGTTACCCCCTGATTGGTTAAGAACGTAAAAAACAATGCCCCTCATTCATCACCTCCGTAGTGAACGCCAGCGAGGAACTTTAGGAATGCAACATGGCCGACTACAAAGAAAATAGCTTTCAGAGACAGGCTTTTCCTGCAGTGGCACAATGTAATTTGGAGCTTTTAACTCGAGATATACCTATATACTTATAAGAGCTTCAGAATGGACTGTTATTTTGAGCTTGATCTCCAATACTTTGACCAAATATCGAACTCTCAATGGAGTACTTGAAACCGAAGCTCTGGAGACGCGATAAAGAAGTGATTCCTTTTTTGAGCTGGAAATCTACGAATTTCTCACCCTACATGTTGCTAAACGAACGCATATAGAGGCAAGTCCATTATATTTCTCATTCAAGCATTCAAGAGATCTTGAGAGGTTTTTATACTGAATTTTTATATACTTATATATTTTCATGGAACCAAGGCTCTATTTGACCTGATGCTTTTGGTCACGTAATGGATAAAACATCCGAAACATGAACGAAAAAATACACGATTTGTTATTGTGTCAAAAACGTCGTTGTAGAAGTCTTTACAGCAAACAATTGAGATGTATAGTGAAATAAAAAGTTGAATAAACTGGTATATTTTTGCATGTTGGAGATATCTAATATCCATGCATAAAGGCAAACACTAATAGCTGCTGACGGACAAATTGACTAATCAGATATTCTTTAAAAAGGTCAAAAAAGGTCTTTATTATGTTACGGTGAAGTGAAGAATGCGTGAAACGGCTCTGGGAAGAGTACGAACGGGGCCGGTCATTGTGAAGCCTCTCCTAAAAGGGGCTCCCAGGGCACGAGTGAACGCACGTGTGCGTCTAGTTTAGTTTAAGTTAGCCGATTCAAAAAAGGTCATTTGTTACGGTTAGCTATTTCCCGGAATGGTGAAGAATGCGTGAAACGGCTCGGGGAAGAGTACGAACGGAGCCGGTCATTGGAGCCTCTCTTAAAAGGGCTCCAGGGGCACGAGTGAACGCACGTGTGCGTCTAGTTAGTAGTAAACTCTCTGACTCTTTTGTTCTTTTCAAAAACAACTAATACAAACTAAATAGTCTTTTTTCTATCACGCCAAAGAAAAATCACTTAGATTGTACTCTTATTTTGAAATATTACAGTTTCAATAGGCAAACAATGCAATCAACTAAAGGATTTTTCATATCATTGATAAATATCTCAGGAGCAGTTGTCTGCTCTGTTTTGGCTCAAATTGTACTAACAAAACTTTTGATGACAGCTTGCCAATCCAAGGTGTTGCATTTACTTGGGTTACCAAAAATTGAAGAAACTCCTTTGCTGGTAGCCTGAGTGAATGCAACAAGAGTTGGGTCAGTCAAGAACAAAGTTTTCAAAAGAGATTATATGAAGGAATT